>CM049824.1:2040000-2042500 GCA_027422435.1 Schizopygopsis pylzovi
TTAATGTTTTTTGTAGTGTCTTATGCTAATAGAAAGGCTATTAATAATCTTTCATTGTGCAAAAGTATTATGATTCGAAAGGCTCCAAATACAGAGTGCCACAAAGCGCTTATGTGCATCCCGTGCGCAGAATGAAGCGCTTGAGTCACAGCACAGCGTAGTGTATTACATCTGTGCGATTAGTTTGAGCCTTTTCTTTAACAGTCTTACATTTCAGTTACTGTGCTCGTTAAGAACATAGAGCTCTCTAGTCCAGTCTTGTGATCTAACAGACACCAACACGATCTTGAAAACAGCACGAAGATAACGTCCTGCAAGATAAAGTCATTTTATGCAAAACCATTTATCTTTATTTACAGATCAAGGAACAGTGGAGAGAGTTTCATTGTCTTGACTCGTAACTGAACGCGACACACAGTGTGAACGCTGAATAGAGGATGACAGACATCTGACAGACACAGAGAGAAGAGTTTACATGAACTTGACTTGAATATGCATCTGTCTCTCACATTAAGCTATGTAAAGGCTTCAGACCACTGGAAATATAGTGCACGAAAACATGTGTTTATGGCTTTTGTGGGGCTTAACAATAACACAGAATAGCATATACGCACAATATCGGATTTGAATCGGTCTCGTCTGACTGATATCCCGATCGAAGGGTTACCGATACTGAATATGGGATCGGCGCACACTCCTAGTATAAGTTCAGAGCCCTGCACAGATGATTCCTCATCAAACCCTCTCCTGTGATTCAGACCCACTGCTGACACTCACCGTTTCATGATCTCTTACCTGAGCAGTCTGTTACCGACACACACACCTGCCTGAAGCCCAACCATATGTTCATATCTCTCTGCTTTTCTGACATTTCACATCACTCAAGAGCTTCTCACACTTATCCATCACCTCAAACGGCCGTAGAGACGTTCAGAGTGAAGCACAGTGTTATTTCAGTGCTGTTATATGAAGTCTTTACTGGCACACTTCATTTGAGACACCTCTGGGCTCTTTCACACTATAGAGCGATTGAAGCAGACCCGAGTGTGTTTGATGCAGAGTTCAGTTCATGTAAACGCAAGCGGTTTGCAGTTAGTATGAAAATGATCCGTTCTTATGTGCAGAGGTAAAGCTGTGTTGGTGGCATAGAATTTGCATCTTTACATTCATATTTATAATATGGTGCATTTCTCAAAGCTGCTTGTGTCTGAATAAACTGTCTGCTGGTTGCAGCGTGCATTCGTTGCATCGTTTGCAATGCAAGACAAATGCAATCGCTGTGCTAAGCATGTGAAGTTTTGGGAGTGAATACAAAGAGACAAATGCACTGCAAAAACAAAAACACCTATAGATGAAATTATAGATAGATAGATGAAGATATAGATGATGATAGATAGATAATAGATAGATAGATAGATAGATAGATAGATAGATAGATAGAAGAAGAGATAGAGAGATAGATAGAGTATAATAGAGAGAGAGAGAGAGGAGAGAAGAGAGAGAAAGAGAGGAGAGAAGAGAAGAAGAGAAGACAGAGAGATAGAAGAGAGAGAAGATAGAAATAGAGAGAGAGTAGAGAAGAAGATAGAAGAAGAAGAGAGAGCAGAAGAGAGAGAGAGAGAGAGAGAGAGAGAGAGAAGAGACAGAGAGAGATAGACAGAGAGATAGTAGAGAAGAATAGATAGATAATAAGAGAAGAGAGACAGATAGGGAAGAGATGAGAGAGAGAGATAAAGATAGAGAAGAGATAGATAATAGACGAGCAGAATAGAACAGATAGATAGATAGATAGATAGATAGATAGATAGAAGGTAAAGAAGATGAAAAAGAAAAAGCTAAAAAATAGTGAGGAGTAAAGAGACAGATAATAAGAATAAGAGATGAAAGAGAATGAAACAGACAGTACGTCGCGAAAGGAAAAGTAATAGTAAAATGAATAGATAGTAATGATGTTAAAAATGTATTAATAAAAGTCAAACGTTCCAAAAACGATAAAAACTAGTAAAAAATGAATAATTGAAATATCTTTCTGTTAAGCTTTTTCTAGCTAAATGTTTCTAAATGTTTTTTCCGGATCTACTGAATTTCAGAAACTGCAAATACAACTATTAAAAAAGCCCAAGTCAAGAACGAATACCGCTAGAAAAAAGATGAATAAATCACTTCTGAGAACAAGGTAAATTGATTAAATGTTTCTATCTCTGTTTTGAGGATGTGTTAAAAATATCCACTGTGAAATGTTTAATATCTATCCCTGAGAACAAAGATGGGGTAAGATCTTAAATCGAAATTAGATATTTTTAAAAAACCGCAGAAGAGGGACGTGGAATCAAAGCGAGTGTGAAAACAGCCGAAATTGATTTGCGCGGTCTGTTTTGGTGTGTGGACAAACAGCCTGTGAAAATACCGAAATTGATTTGCGCGAGTCTCTGTTTTTGGTGGTTGTTGTTGACAAACAGCTCCTGCGCTCCATTACTCGCTCTGAATAATTAGAGAGCTG
>CM049824.1:2047500-2062500 GCA_027422435.1 Schizopygopsis pylzovi
ATTATTAACCCATAACCTAAACTAAACTGTGCACTCGCATTGCATTATTAATCGCATCCTGACACATTTGAGAACGTTACGTAAGTCGCTGGAAGCGTTTGTGTGCTTGTGTTTCGTGTGTTTTGGGACTCTGACTGATAATGTTTTATGCAAAAGTGTATGTGTGTCAGTGATGATCTCTTCATTTCGCTCGGGATCAATGAATGTGTTAAAAAACAAAGTACAAGAAAACTTATTAAAGAAAACATTAGTGCACATATATTTATGAAAATGTATTTATAGAATATTTTTTCAACTATAGTATACATTTTTATATTTTATTATAGTAGTTCATTTATTCAATATTATATATAATATTTATATATATATATTATGTATACCATATAATTTATATGGCAAATAAATATATTTAATATAACATAACATAAAAATATTTTTTTCTGAAATATATACATGCGTGTGTGTGTGTGTGTATTTATATATGCATAATAAATATACACAGTACACATCTTATGGAAACTAAATTAATCGCGATTAATCATTTGTCAGCACTAATATATATATATATATATACACCCATATATATACCCATATATTGACCCACATACAGATTTGATGGCCTTTGAATTACGAGAGTTAAGGAGTGTGTTTGGATGAGTTGTGCCGAGTAGACTGAGGCATGAGGAGATGATGTCACACACACACACACACACACACACACACACACACACACACACACACACACACAGACACACACACAAACACACACACAGACACACACACACACACACACACACACACACACACACACACACACACACACACACACACACACACACACACACACACACACACACACACACACACACACACACACACAGTTCATCAGCCAGGCCTTGCATCCTATAAAAGCGCTTCGTCATTTTAATGACTGACAGTTAGAGCGGTCTGAGCAGCAAATCAGTGAAGCGCAGCTGAAGAGGCAGCGGAAGCCCCGCCCACCGAGAGAACACCGCCAGGCACAGAATAAAACCCCCAACCGTCACAGTGCATTATGGGTAATGGAAGAGCGCCCATGCCGGGGCGATGTTTATGCCTTTCTTTAGCGCTCACGTTCAGACACGGAGGAATGGGACACATTAGCCGTTACATAAGACAAAGAGAAACACACTAATGTACAGTCAGAAGTTATTCATTTACATACTCTGAGCGAGTGTTTTTAATGTCTTCTTCTGTACAAGTCCACTATATACTGGACGAATAGAGAAGTTTGGCCATTGTTATGTGGTTGCTAATTAATTAGTAAGTCTATCTATCTATCCATCCATCACATCAATGTGCGTTCTTTATTCATAATATTGCAGAAATAGTGTTAAAATCTTACTGTATTTGTTATTTAGAAACTTTACATCAACTTTCTGAAGCCTAAGTCATTTGAACACATCTGGCATCATAATTACAGCGTTCCTACTCAAAAATACAAACGTCCCAGGAGGACACACCATAATAGTGCAAACATCTGAGCAGCTACAGAGCATAGCAACACTCTGGAACGGCACAGGACTAACGGAGAGTGTGTTTTGTGCTGCAGGTGCAGGAGCTGCAGAATCCTCCCAGAGCCAGTATGGTGGTTAAGGACTGTGTGAAGGCCTGTCTGGACTCCACTTACAAATACATCTTTGACAACTGCCATGAGCTGTACAACCAGCTGCTGGACCAGGTAAGAGCGGAGACTAACCAGCAGGACTCTAAACCTACTCAACTGTCTTCCTCTGTGGTTAGTTTTCACTGTCATGGTGGTCAACAGTAGCTGGTTAAAGCTGGTTAAAGTGTTCAGGGCTCAATGCTAAGGATTGGCCCATTCAGGCCGGATGTTCAGATGTTTACTTGTCCTTGCAAAATTGTCAATGGCCTTGTCACCACAAGCATAAAATTAAGTGTAAAAAAAATATTATTTATGTAAATAAATAATATAAAAATACATAAATAATTAATAAATATATAAATGTAATCAACAGTTGTTGGTTAAAGTTAGGTTCAATAAGTGTTCAGGAATGAATCATTTTCTTTTGCCGTGGTTAGGCAACCAATTAATCAATGAATAATCAATGAATCAAGTAATTTTTGGCCTGTGTAAGCCAGTACTCCTCTTCTTTTGTTGTTTAATTAACATTATTAAAGACAGACAGCAGCTGGTATATTAGGCTGCTGTCACTTTAAGACCTCACGCATGAATCCAACATTATTATACACATCAGGTTTCTTTTGCAACTGTTTATGTTCACTTAAAACATTAACGACTGTGTTTACGAGGATACTCGCATTCTGACATAATGTTGGCTGCGTTTGTCAATTCAAAAGCAAGAATGAGAACTCAGTTCAGTATTTACACGCTTGAGACGCGGCTTTCTGTGTGCCAAATAATATCTCTCTTGTGCATCATCTTATTACCTGGCAAGACTTAAAACACATGCAAGTAATACACTTTTAGTGGTCCAGTGATAAATGTGTTTTCATGTATAGTTCTTGTGGTTTAAAAGCATAGATGCTTGAAGGAAACCCCTTCGGCCTTGAGTGCTGAGATTTGTTAAATATGTGCTGTATGGCATTTTCTAAGCAGTGATATTGTGGAGTGTTTTGTGCAGAATGAGAGAAGGGTGTTTCCTCGCTGAGCGAGAGCGTCTCTCTTCTCACGCCGGTTGTAAAGTACATGCAGTGTTATGACACTGTTTATTTCTGCTGCTGTGAGTGTGTGTGTGTGTGTGTGTGTGTGTGTGTGTGTGTGTGTGTGTGTGTGTGTGTGTGTGTGTGTTGTGTGTGTGTGTGTGTGGATTGTGTGTGTGTGTGTGTGGTGGTGTGAGTGTTGTCGATGATGTCACTTCGATCTGATCCTCCAGTCAGACACGACAGCAATTTCCTCACGGTCATTCACACGACACACACACACTTTACACATCACATCACACTACTTTACACACACACACACTACATAGTTACAAACACAAACAACAACACACATCAAACACGAGCATTTCACTACATTTAACACACACACACACACAACAGTCCAAATTCACATGTCGACCACACAAAAACACACACACACACTTATCACACACACAGCATCTAACACATTCAATTCAACAACACATTTATCAATCATTCACACACATTTTCAACATTACACATCACAGCACATACACAAACAATCACATTTTTCAATTTTATCTCAGTTTCACTTAGCAATTTAGCATGCGATTATTAATAAGCTCTGTTTTTTATCAAATTTTTTATGCGATTTTAGGCATGTCGTTTATATTATATTTTATTTTCCATTAACTAAACATTTTTTAGTGTCAAAAACTGATCTGATTCACTACCCTCAATCTCCTAATGTTCAGTTTGAAAGTTTAGAACTTGTGATTCATCCTCAGCTCTTAATTTTTTTTTATTTTCATTGATTTTAATGTTTACAGAGGGGAAGTTCACAAACATGAAACGTTGTTCCAAGCGTGTCTGTCTGTTTTCTTCTGTGAAACGTAAAAGGAGATTTTTAGCAGAATGTTCGTGCTGCTCTGGATCTTGAGCAGGGCTTGTCCATCTCCAACAGAACACAGAACATCTCAAAAGTTCATCAGATTCGTCTCATACAGTATATTCCAAGTGATCTCTTGTATTCATCAGATTCGTCTCATACAGTATATTCCAAGTGTTCTCTTGTATTCATCAGATTCGTCTCATACAGTATATTCCAAGTGATCTCTTGTATTAATCAGACGTTTTTTATATAGTTTTTTGATCATTCTATTTGTAATTGACTTTGTTCTCACCATGCTGCTGACATGGAGTAATAATTAATAATAATAATAATAATAATAATACATTTAAAAGCACAAGTAAGTTTTATGAGCATTTAAGCACATTTTCTCTATGACCATAATGCGTCCAGATATTTTATTCATGTGTTCTGTGACAACACTATGCATTACTTTAGTCATATTTATTACATGCTATTTAGTATTTAATATTATTTCTAACAACAGATTTTATTTGTATATTTTCAGTTTTTTGTTCTAGTAATTGTTTTCAAGTTTTAATAATTGTTATGTGCCATTTAAAAAAAACATTTAAATTTAGTTTTTATGTATTTTTATCTCAGTTTTAATTTTAGTAATTTTATGCTATTGTCGTATTTATTAATATAGCTTCTATTTTTTATATTTTCATTTTTATGTGATTTTATGTGCATTTGTCGTTTTTATTATTTTTTATTTTCCATTTATATTAAATCATTTTTTATTTATTATTATATATATATCTTATGTTTATTAATATATCTTTAATTGTATAATATGTTTTTTGAAATTGTTATTAGTTTAAACATTTTTAAACAATTAAATTCAGCTTTAATTCATTTTTATTTAATTTTAATTTTTTGTATTTCAACAATTATTTTCTTTTTACAGTTAGTTGCCAACGTTCTAATTTTCATTTAGTTTTTTAAAATAGTTTCTGATCTAAATTGCAGTGCTTTATTTGACTGTTCGTGTCAGGTTTTGTCCTGTAGAAATCCTCATGTCTCTGAGTTTATTTGTTCAGCATCCCTTCAGTCTGTAAGACAGATGCTCGTTCATCAGCCCTAAATAACAGCACGGATTAGCTGAATGACCAGCTTCACTCTCGCTGCTGGAGAGGTTTAGTTTAGTGGCGTTTGGAGCAGAACTGACCCATCTTCTGCTTTAAATGAGGCAAAGGCCCCATGGAGAGGAAAATAGGGTTTTATTTGGAGCACATTGAATGTTCCTCCTCGGGATGTTTTATATATAAAACATAGCAGCATCACTCAGAGGTGGGTTGGTATGTTATATAATCATGTCAAAAAGCTCTTAAGACACGTGCGCGGGAAACAATCAAATCCTGTTAGTGTGATGTGAGTGAAAGAGATCCGTGGAAACCGGAGGACCGGAAAAGAACAAAGACGCACGGTTGGTGGAAATAAGATGAGACGCATTGAGTCAGAATATTCACAGAGATATAGAGATTAAAAAACACAGAAAATACTTCACAAAACCAGTCAAGAACATGTACAGGTCATATTTCACTTTAAAAATTTGAACTACTCAAATTTTCATCATCGCAAAAATGTATTTGCAAATTTATTTACATTTTTTTTGCATGTGTTATAAGCAACATATGTTTCAGCTGAGCCAAATGTTGCAAATGAAATAGTGTTTTATTTGTGTATCTTTCAAGTGTATTTTGAATTTTTAATCATGCGCCCTACAAATTATTCAGGTTCGCAAGTTAATATATTTTCTATTTGATCTACTGTACCAAGAAAAAAAGCCACGATTAGCATGTTGTTAACATGATTAGGGTTAGTTCAATATATATATATATATATATATATATATATATCTGTTGTACCTCTTTAATTCTGATTTATATTTAAAAATATATACTGTATTACAATAATTTGAACCACTGTTAAGAAAAAATTAAATCTGGATGCATTACAGTAACGAGGATGTGCTTAATTGTCATGAAAATAATATCACAATATTTAACGGGACTAAAATAGGCATTTTTATGCAAAATATTTTTTCCATTGGTTTATTGTTGGGATGAACTATGACCTGCTGTTCTCAAACGATTCACCTGTTTTTGCTAAACCACTTCGCAGATTAATTACTTTACATTTGCACTTATGTTCTATAAATAGATACATTGCACATATCGCAGAAGTAACAATTATCAGAGCAGATAGCTGTGATTTACACGATGCACCTTAAACTCACACCTAAAAGAACATCGCCACAAACCTGCAATAATGCAGAGCCCTCAAAGCACCTTTTAATTCGAGTTAAGAGTTAATTACAGTGATATGCAGAGGACTGGCATGTGTTTTAGACGATTATAGAGAGATGTTTAACACCTACCTACCATGAGCTTTAGAAATGACCTCATTTATCAGAAACACACCAACCCACAAATTCATACATTTGAGTAAATAACGTGTTGTTTCTAATGCTATATAATTATCATGCAGATGATGATTTAGTATAGATGTAAATGTTTCTGAGAAAAAGACCCTGATCATGCGTCTTCAGAAGAAATCTCAAACTGAGCTCAGATTTTTGTAAGGATAGTAAAACACTGTTTCATGTTGACGTTCAGTCTCTTGAGCAATAAATGATCCACCTAAAATAATGCTTGAGATGAGATCTGCGAGGATGAAATGACTCCAGACCTCATTTCATCAAACACTGATTGTATTGAGGGCAGAAAATAACCACAGAGAGCGTTTGGAGCGGTCCATCTTCATCCAGGGGGAGGATGAGGAGGAAGAGTCCATTATGAATCACAGAACATCATGATATCTCCATGTCTGCATCACACTGATTTGTGTCGAGGTGGATTCAATTTTGTATAAAAGCGTCTTCCTGTGGATGGATATAAATAATATTTAAGGGATTAGTTGCTATAGCTATCCAACGTCAAACACTGTTTGTAACTGGATGAATTAGAAAAGGGTTACTGTATATCATAATGTGTTTTCAGATTCTTTGTCCTTTTCTTTACGTGATTTCTCAGCTATTAGTTTGCTCCAAAACGGCTTTCTTTTTGCAGTTAATGTCACTTCAGCCAATGAGTGCCAGACTCCTACTTCCAGCACTTTTCACAATCCAGGAAAATCATGTTTCTACCTACATAATAGAACGTTAATGATTTCAAAAGGCTTTCTTTGGAAGAGCATGCATTGATTAAATATGCACAAGGAAATGTGATAAAAACCTTTTCTCATTTAATCCGTTGTAATTGCAGTCTGTGTGTCTTTTTTTCATAGTGACAGATTTAATTTATTGATGCAATTGAGAACATGATCCATATCTATTTTTAATTTTTAACTGTACAACCTACGGACACACATGCACGCTAAGAAAGGATAAAATATTCATCTTTTCAAAATCCTCTTCTTCTGCCCTGGAATTAGATCCTCTGTTTTACAACAATCAGTTATACTCTTACACCATCTGATGTGCTCAAACACACAGCACACACACACACACACACACACACACACACACATACAATATATATATAAACACACACACACACACACACACACGTATGAACACACACACTCATGTGCCCTGAGGAAAATCCATCCCTCATTTAATCTCACGTTTGGTTGGAGTGACTCAGCTGCTTGAGAAATAGTCTTTGTGTGTGTGTGTGTGTGTGTGTGTGTGTGTGTGTGTGTGTGTGTGTGTGTGTGTGTGTGTGTGTGTGTGTGTGTGTGTGTGTGTGTGTGTGTGTGTGTGTGTGTGTGTGTGTTACTCTTGTCTCAGTGTGATGACAGGCAGATGTGGGCGCTCTTTCTTGTCATTGTTGCTGTGAACTTGCATAAGAGATGTGACACACACACACACACACACACACAGAGAGAGAGACACACACACAGTCAATAAAGGTAATAAAGCCAGTTCAATGTAAAGTGTAAATTATCCAAACAGACATGCAGAAAGGAATTTATTCAGTAACTAGATGCTTATATTTTCTGAAGACCTTGTGATTTGTGTTAACTTATGTAAAACCTGCTGCTTTAATTCTAGGGTGTAAGGCATTCTGGGCATTGCTATGTGGTTGCCTGTGTTTTAGCACTATGAATGTTACTCGTCTTGCATTTGTAAATGTAACATATGATGCCGTTCCACATTCATGGTAGGAATCGAGGACAGGCGTTTCTTTCATTCTTCAGATGCAGCTGTAGAGGATTGTGAGCCGGTGTTGTACTCCTGCTCTGACTTTAATCTAATTCAGCACGTATTACTCAACAACGCCCTCAAGGAGATGCTTTTTCCTTCAGTAAAACTGTGTTTCACACGCTCACATACCACACACAACACAGATGTCAGCAAGATCTCCTCTGAAACTTGCTTATGAGTCACTTATTAGGCTCCAGCTAGGTTGTAAAACAGCATATATGTGCAGGTGTGTGCAGAACATTACTGCTGGACTTACTGTAGACTAGTACACACACACACGTCTTAGTATTCAGCGTTGTGGTGCTTAAGATAAGATGACTGAATAATGAAACACTCGCTGCTGTGGCCTTACAGGAAGCACTGTGTATGAGAGAAAGCGAGAAAAATCCTTATTGTTATACAAAAATAAACAGCAGTTCATTTTTCTTGTGTGCACCACAGAATGTTATGTGGAACAGAGCATGTTTAGTATGTGTTACATTATCCATGATGCATTTTTACCCTTATTAGTAAATGCAGAATTTGACTATTTTAAAATGTTTTTTGTAAACTGACCCGTGTGTGTGTGTGTGTGTGTGTGTGTGTGTGTGCGTGTCTGTGTGTGTGTGTGTGTGTGTGTGTGTGTGTGTGTGTCTGTGTCTGTGTGTGTGTGTGTGTCTGTGTCTGTGTCTGTGTCTGTGTCTGTGTCTGTGTCTGTGTCTGTGTCTGTGTCTGTGTGTGTGTGTCTGTGTCTGTGTCTGTGTCTGTGTCTGTGTCTGTGTCTGTGTCTGTGTCTGTGTCTGTGTCTGTGTCTGTGTCTGTGTCTGTGTCTGTGTCTTTCTTTTTTCTTGTGTGCACCACAGAATGTTATGTGGAACAGAGCATGTTTAGTATGTGTTACATTATCCATGATGCATTTTTACCCTTATTAGTAAATGCAGAATTTGACCATTTTAAAATGTTTTTTGTAAACTGACCCGTGTGTGTCTGTGTGTGTGTGTGTGTGTGTGTGTGTGTGTGTGTCTGTGTCTGTGTCTGTGTCTGTGTCTGTGTCTGTGTCTGTGTCTGTGTCTGTGTCTGTGTGTGTGTGTGTGTGTGTGTGTGTGTGGGCATGTTTATGTGGTTTATGAGGACACAAATTTGTATAATGACATGGGTATGACAGCGAATGAGCACAGTAAATTACTGTATGCTTCTGTACCATGGACAGCGAATGAGCACAGTAAATTACAGTATGCTTCAGTACCATGGACAGCGAATGAGCACAGTAAATTACTGTATGCTTCTGTACCATGGATGGTGAATGAGTACAGTAAATTACAGTATGTTTCAGTACCATGGACAGCGAATGAGCACAGTAAATTACAGTATGCTTCAGTACCATGGACAGCGAATGAGCACAGTAAATTACTGTATGCTTCTGTACCATGGATGGTGAATGAGTACAGTAAATTACAGTATGTTTCAGTACCATGGACAGCGAATGAGCACAGTAAATTACAGTATGCTTCAGTACCATGGACAGCGAATGAGCACAGTAAATTACAGTTTGCTTCAGTACCATGGACAGCGAATGAGCACAGTAAATTACAGTATGCTTCAGTACCATGGACAGCGAATGAGCACAGTAAATTACAGTATGCTTCTGTACCATGGATGGTGAATGAGTACAGTAAATTACAGTATGCTTCAGAACCATGGACAGTGAATGAACACAGTAAATTACAGTATGCTTCAGTACAATGGAAAGCGAATGAGCACAGTAAATTACAGTATGATTCAGTACCATGGACAGCAAATGAGCACAGTAAATTACAGTTTGCTTCAGTACAATGGAAAGCGAATGAGCACAGTAAATTACAGTATGCTTCAGTACCATGGACCGCGAATGAGCACAGTAAATTACAGTTTGCTTCAGTACAATGGAAAGCGAATGAGTACAGTAAATTACAGTATGCTTCAGTACCATGGACAGCGAATGAGTACAGTAAATTACAGTATGCTTCAGTACCATGGACAGTGAATGAACACAGTAAATTACAGTTTGCTTCAGTACCATGGACAGCGAATGAGTACAGTAAATTACAGTTTGCTTCAGTACCATGGACAGCGAATGAGTACAGTAAATTACAGTTTGCTTCAGTACCATGGACAGTGAATGAGCACAGTAAATTAAGCTCCAGTACCATGGACAGTGAATGAGCACAGTAAATTACAGTTTGCTTCAGTTCAATGGACAGTGAATGAGAACAGTAAATTAAGCTCCAGTACCATGGACAGTGAATGAGCACAGTAAATTACAGTTTGCTTCAGTACCATGGACAGTGAATGAGAACAGTAAATTAAGCTCCAGTACCATGGACAGTGAATGAGCACAGTAAATTACAGTATGCTTCAGAACCATGGACCGCGAATGAGCACAGTAAATTGTGCTTCAGTACCATGGACAGCTCCAGCCCTCACTTTTCCCGGCACTGCTACTGGAATCTAATTCTAGAACTCTGGAGGCCAGAGAATTCCAAAGCTCTCGTGCTCCACTGAGAATTATCTTGCCGTGGAAAACAGCCCAGAGAGATGCCGAAATAAACCTGGCATGATGCCCAGTTGTCCATCAAATAAGCCTGGCCTGATGTCAGACAGAAGTGCATTGTGGGAGAGTCAGGGGAGGGAAGTGAGAGTGCTGATTTTACCATCCAGAATAAACTCTGACCTGACTGCCAAGAGATGGTGACACCTGTAATTCAGCTGATCACACTCACAGTGTAATAGCTGGTATCTTTACAGCTATGTGAGCACTAAAGATGCACACTGAATGGTGATTTCCATGGATTTAAGTTGTACTCATACAGGGTGGACCACCCTTGTTTGGAACGATAAGTGTGATTCTCTTTATTATTTTGCTGTTGTTTCCATACATTTTTTATATATTAGCGTTTGTCTACATTCTCATTTATGCATTTCGCAGAATTTGTATCCTTTTATCCATGCATCATGCATTCAAGGTTTGTACTTTATCAGTAGGGAATCAAACCCATGACCTTGTTGTTGCTATTTATAAAGGTCAAGAAAGCTTTGAGAGCAAGTTCAGCAGATGTGTGCTGTTTGAATGCATTACAGTAGATATGACTTAAGTGCATATTTCACAGGTTATTCGCTGTTAAACACTAGTAGTAGTAGTAGTAGTAGTAGTAGCCCTTTATTGTCACTAGTACAAGTACCAGCGAAATTAGCCATCAACCTGTCCATACATACACAACATACATATGACAACGGGGTAGACAGAACAGGAAGACAGGGTATTAAGAAAAATACAGCTTTTACATGAGGGGAGAGAGGAGGAAAAAAAAAATAAACAATTTTTTTTTTAACCCCCAGACTATGCTCCATTTGGAGTACAGTCTGAGAACAGGAAAAAAAAACAAAAAAACACCTCAGCACAAAAGCACATATACCATAAACACATACTTGCAACAGGGGAAACATATCCAGCTCTGGCAAGCAGCCATCCGGTCCAGTGCCATTTGCGGCGCCGGTCGCAGACCTGCTCGCCCTAGTGGCGGTACAAAGCGTTACAGAGGCAGTTGAATGGGGGAGGGGGGTAATGTCTGTAATCGGGGAAGGGAGCAAGAGAGTCCCACTGCATCGCTCTCTCAGGGTAGTTATCCAGACGGCCTTGGCCAAGGCGCCGGTATGGGGAGCCAGAAAAGATAAGATTGAATTGTTGTGACTTTTGGGGCGAACAGCTGCATACTTCCACAGCTCATTCTCTTTGTCCATTCTGATCTCTGAAATCACCAAGTTTCACTTGCCAAGCTGTTCATTTCATCATGATGGCATCCATATTGCGGTTAATAGTCTCAGTCTCATTGCTGACCGCTCTTCCCACAGCTTCAATCAAAACGGGCAGCCTTGTGAGACTTTGGACAGCTGTTCCCGTCTTCCGAATTTTTCGATAACCCAGGGCAAAGCCTAATCCAATCAGCAGAATACCTGTTATCATGGTGCCGAAAAGGTAGATATCCTCAGCGTCCTCAACGGAAAGAGCCGCCAGACACACGATTTGCCACCTCTCCCATGCATCCCTCGTATATCCGGCCGCGAACGTCCCGTCAGGACAAACAGGTTCCCCAGAACCCACACTTCTCGTTGAGAAGATGGTATCAATCGCGCTGAGAGACCAGTTGATCAAATCCATAATTTTCTAGTTTGGAGAGCCGTGCAGAGAGAGTCTCTTCAATAGATATGAGACGAGACAGAAGAAGCAAGCAGGGAGGAAAAAAAAGGGGAGGACGGGAGAGTGAAATCAAGCGACTGCCTCCGTCGAGTGCCAAACGAGACTAACACTAATGTTGTAGCTGTCAATCTCTCTGAGGTTAGGAGAAATGACATGAGTGCTGTCACAGAGCGAGAATAAACTCCTGTTAAATGTCAGTTTATAAGGGAAAAAAAATCCTTGAACTTGCCCTTTTTACAATCGCAGTACACATTCATGGCTTTGTTGTGCATAATTCATGAATATTTAGCCTTGTAAGCCTTTTTCTTTTTTTGAGTATACAGTACATACCGGACCTTAAAAAAGTCTAGTCTTTGCAATCTTTTATCAAAAGTTTAAAATGACTTTTGAAATAACCTTTCATTCCTACTGAAGTCACCAAGGCTGCACAGATTATTAGATATGCCCATAGCTGAAAATCTTTTAAGGCATTATTTTAGTAACCTTGACTCCTTACTTGTATGTGATGTCTTGTTCCTCCAGAGGATTTATTTTATCAAACGTCCTGTTCTACTTGGCATTAGATGATACATGTCATGGATTGCCATGTCATTTTGACTTTTAAGATCCAATGCGACATCTTGAAATGTCCTAATACTGGTGATTACAGGCATTATTAATGAGTTACAGCGGTAGTTCTCTAACTTTTTGCCTCCAAGACGTCCCACTTTCCACAACACTATGTTCAAATGTAGACCAGCAGGTTTCCTTTGGTACATCTGCAGTAATAACAAAGTTTTGTTTCCTTTTTTTTTACTAGGAGTGTCCATAGATTAAAATAAGTAACTAATTACAATAATTATATTTCAGGAACGGAATGTGCCTCAGGGATCCCAATGATTAACTAGATAACGATTTTACCCTAAAAATATTTGGGCTTGGCAAAACTAAAAAAAGACATCTTGATTTTCATTTGTTTAAACTTCTTTTAAACCATTTTATGCCAATCTTGAGGCCTCCTGGTTTCTAGTGAGTTAGTTACCAATCCAAACAGACAGTATTCTATTCTAATAGAATAATAGCAGACCGGTAGATCCCAAACACTGACTGTGTGAGAGTCGCTTTAGTAAACGGTTTAGCTGCAGAACTCAGGAAGACGTTAATGAAGACGTTAATGAGCTTAAAGGGTAGGAAACACTAAATACTAATGCGTTCAGTATAAATGATTTTAATCAGAGTTTTGTGTGTGTGTGTGTGTGTGTGTGAGTGTGAGTGTGTGTGTGTGTGTGTTCACACCACCTAATAAAATGTATCTTTTGAAGTAAAAACACGTAACCGGAGTGCCGGGCGCTCAGATTCTCCTCTGTCCCATCAGTTAACTGGACTGCTTTTGAAAGAAGCTTCTTCTGCTCACCAAGGCTGTATTTATTTGATCAAAAATGCAGTAAAATTGAGAAATATTATTACAATTTAAAATAACTCTCTTCTATGTGAATATATTGTTAAATGTAATTTATTTCTGTGATCAAAGCTGTATTTTCAGCATCATTACTGCAGTCTTCAGTGTCACATGATCTTCAGAAATCATAATAATATACTGATTTACTGCTCAAGAAATATTTCTGATCATTATCAATGTTGAAAACAGTTGCGCTGCCCAATATTTTTGTAGAAACGGTGATATGTTTTATTTTTCAGGACACTTTAATGAATGGAAACTTCAAAATGACAGCATTTATTTGAAATCGAAATCTCTTTTATAAATATTTTTTACTTCATTTTTAATCAATTTAATGCATCCTTGTTGAATACAAATAAATCTTACTGGCAAATAATAGCAGACCGGTAGATCCCAAACACTGACTGTGTGAGAGTCGCTTTAGTAAACGGTTTAGCTGCAGAACTCAGGAAGACGTTAATGAAGACGTTAATGAGCTTAAAGGGTAGGAAACACTAAATACTAATGCGTTCAGTATAAATGATTTTAATCAGAGTTTTGTTTGTGTGTGTGTGTGTGCGTGCGTGCGTGCGTGCGTGCGTGCGTGCGTGCGTGCGTGCGTGCGTGCGTGCGTGTGTGTGAGTGTGAGTGTGTGTGTGTGTGTGTTCACACCACCTAATAAAATGTATCTTTTAAAGTAAAAACATGTAACCGGAGTGCCGGGTGCTCAGATTCTCCTCTGTCCCATCAGTTAACTGGACTGAATTATTTAAACTCTAAACACATGGGAGAAGGAGAGATTTTTATTATCTGTATTAATCTTCTGTCTCTCTCTGTCTTTGCAGGCTAAGAAGCAGGATCTGCCGCGTGAGGAACAGGGTCCGTCCATCAAGAACCTGGACTTCTGGCCCAAACTGATCACGCTGATGGTGACTGTTATTGATGAAGACAGAACGGCCTACACACCCATCATTAACCAGTGCGTAACACACACACACACACACACACACACACACACACACACACACACACACACACACACACACACACTGTGAAGCCATCTGAAAAGATTATTACTCAGTTATTGAATGCCTTATTTTCACAAATTTCCAATGATGTTTTCATAGGAGCCTGATAAAAAGAAAAATCTCAAACGGACTAAGAGGTTTTTGCATCTGAAGTCTATTAAAATTGCGCACTCTAACTGATTGAACGTTTTTAGTTTAAGGGGAAACGTCTGAGATGCTTTAATTAAACATAACTGGGAATTCTTTCTGAGAATCTTGAGATATTAAAGAGCAACGTTTCCAGCAATAAAAGCTTCTCTTTGTAAGACGAATGAGTTGGGATGTTCTGAATGTTCTCACATGTGTGTGTGTGTGTGTGTGTGTGTGTGTGTGTGTGTGTGTGTGTGTGGTGTGTGTGTGATCGATAGCTCATTCTGAAACAGAAATTCACAGGCTGGCTTTAGTTGTGAATAATTCAGCACCCCGAACAAACACAGAAGAATCGTCTTTCCCTCGATTTGTTCTCCTTGCGCTTCAAGCGTTTCTGTTTATTCAACACTTCTAGATTTGCTTGGGAATCACACTTTCTACAAA
>CM049824.1:2067500-2102500 GCA_027422435.1 Schizopygopsis pylzovi
CACACACACACACACAGCATCTGTTTCACAGGTTACAGGACCATCTTTAGGTTGCCATAGGAACCAGGTGTCAATCTATAGATTTCACACACACACACACACACACACACACACACTTACCGCACACCTCTCAGCCTCTGCTGTCATTTCTTATTAATTCGGATTGACATGTTGCCATCAGATGTCACAGAAAAGAAAAGCTCAAACCTTTGTGCAGTTTCATTTTCCTTTCACCGGTGTTTTTCTGGAGGGCACGTTCAGAAATCTCTCATTCATTTGAATATAATCCAGATTAGTTTGTGTTGACACATTGACGTTGATGTGAGGCAGATTCCATTCGCTTTAAGGCACATGACAACAGAACTCACACACACACACACACACACACACACACACACACACACACACACACACACACACACACACACACACACACATTGATTTGTTGGGTTTAACTCTCTCAGCTCAGTGTTTAGAAACCTGCTTTTTTTGGATTCAGCGTTTGTGTTCTGCGTTTGGATGCTTGTTTCTACTTTGACATTGTCTGTGTTTGGTATCTGGGACAGTCATATTGACTCGGTATTTAAGACAGATGTGATTTGATACATCAGTAAATAGAGGAACTGTCAGATGAGGAGATGTGAACAATGTATTGTACAGTAGATAGACTGCACATTATAAGTATGGTTGGCTCTTTCACAAATTGCTGTGGTTCCTTGCTTTTGATAAAAGCATAAATGTAATGCACAATCAAACCCATATTTTTGTTCAGAAGTTCTCATTAGACTCTCAAATAGCAGTATAGTTATGAAAAATACGTATCCCATCTGTAACCTCGTCGTGTATGATATAAATAATCATATTGTATTGATCTCATTCTGCACTGGGTGCTAAAATATTGACATTTTCTGCTCAACAGAGTAAGATTATCAGTTCTGCAGTGAAATCCCAGCATGCATTCATTTCTTTGTGCTGATATGATACAGAAATGTGAGCTAGAAGCAAACTTGGCACTCGCGTTTAGACTTTTAGATCGAACTCTGCTCTTCTCCAGTGTTGTGAATAGAACATGGATCTGCACTATAATAAGCACATATTCACTGCTTAGTGTTCACAGCTGCTGTACCCAGATCAGACACGAGCTCATGCAGTATTGAGTGATACACTTTACTACCTCACTTATGAGAGAGAGTCATAACCTCATGATCAGTCAAAGCTTCTCTGGTTCGACTGAAAACACATACAATATTGTCAAAGTACTGGTCAGTGAAATTCAAGTTTAAGTCTAATACATGTATTATAATGGCACAAACACTACTGAACATTAGTGGAAATATTTGTACCAGATTTCAGAGAGATCCTCAATATAAGGAGAGAGTAATTATTTATTTCATTAGATCATAAAATAAAAAAGTTGACCAAATCTTAAAATAAATTCGAAATTATACTAAAAAAATATACAGTATATATACAGTACATAAGAAAAAAAAAATATATATATACAGTACATACATAGTCATACATATACATAATTACTTAAAAGTCTTATTTTTTATTTAGTAATAATTCAATTCACGATGTTTACTATTATTATTATTATTATTTTCAGCCCATTTGTAGCTTGGGATTGCCATATTAAATTGATATTTTACTAATTTAAGGTTAAAATCTTTACTTATGTTCATTTTAATGTAACATATAAATCTGTATAATTATATACAGCATAAGAAAAGTATACATTTGTTTGTTTTAAGTCTGTTTCTTCACAGTTTCATCATGCCGCAGGTTGAAATAGTGTGCCGTTTCTGAGCAGTGACTCTCCTTCATATGACAGTGTGTCCGGTGGTCTTTTTATTGTGGTTGTTATCAGTGGAAAAACTGACTTGTGGATTACAGTAAATCTGCTCTTCCACCTGCCCGACCGGATGAGATTAAAGACCAGGTGTCTGAGCGTCTCTCTGCGGTGCATGTACTGCATACATCATATACAGCTTGAATGCTCATATTCACCCTGCATATTCAGAGTCAAATAATTCCACACAATGACATGTCATGAATATCTAATGCAGGTGTTTTACATATATTAGCATGATGATTTATTCATATCTAGTAAATAAGCATATGAAACGATTGCATACCAGCAGTCCCTCTCTCTATAACTCTCTCACAGAGTGTGACGTATTGTTCATTAATGTAAAAGGCATCATGCGAGCAGCTGTACGGCTCAGATTAGGTGTTACAGTGTGAGGTTGCGTGTTAGAACAGCTCTCTAGAAATGGCTTGGTTTCTCCTTTAATGCACAGTAAGTCTGTAGGGTTTTTCATGTTGTGCATCATTTATCATTATGGGTTTGTTAATAGATTTTTGTGCATACTAATAGTGTAATCTATAATAAGGTGAATTGACATAGAAAGAAAGAATGTGTGTTTGTGATGAATGACAATGACTTTTGTTTTGGTAAGATTTAGCACCTGGTTAAAGTACATGGCAGGTGCACGGTTCGTGAATAAGATTGCACTGAATTTCTAACAAAGCAACCTTCTGTCAGATCAACCTAACAGTCTCCTCCGAGCTGCGAGATGGGGAATTTCACCGTGCTAATTGTGTTGAACACACATTTTGTGCCGTTGCCTGATTTGCATAATTCCTTTAGTGAATCAGATGCTAAACAAAACAGAAGCACATGCAAATAATCTGAAGTGAATTCCCTCCTCATTATTTCTGTTTGGTGCAGAAATGACACGCTACACCTTTAAAGTCAACGTGAACCGGAAGATTGAAACCGTTTTTACTTCCGATTTGTGACGTACTTTCGAGAGAAACTAGAAAATAGAGGGCATGGCTTGTTTTTTCTACTGTGAATTGATTGGATGTAGTAAAGTAGGTGTTTCATTCAGAAATGAACACTGACTGTTGGAGGGGTTAATGATGTTAATGAGTTGTTAATGATGTTAAGGAGTTAATGATGTCACGCTCGTGCCCAAGCCGTCAAACGTATGTCATCAGAGAAGGCCCATCATTTTAACAGCGAGGAGCATTTTCAGATTTGGATTAAAGATTATGAAGGCAAACAAATGTTTTATTTGTGGATTGACTTGCATGGATTATTGTTCACCACAAAAATAGCAATGTGCGCTAACAAAATAAATATAGTCTATTTTGATTTCTCGCAGACTTTAAAGGAATAGTTCACCTAAAAAATAAATAACTGACATTTGTTGAAGATTAGGATGAGTTTGTTTCTTCATCAGGTTTGGAGAAATGTAGCATTGCATCAGTGTCTCAGCAATGGATGCTCTGCAGTGAATGGGTGCCGTCAGAATGAGAGTCTGATAAAAACATCACAATAATCCACAGTCCATCAGTTAACATCTGGAGAAGACAAAAGCTGAAACAAATCATCATTAAGATGTTTTAACTAAAATATGAGTTCATAATTCATAATAACGCGTCCTCCAGCTAGTGAAAAGTGGTCTTCTCTGAATCAGGAGAGAAATCTGCACAGATCAAAACAGCTCTAAACAAATATGTGGCTGGATTTTGATGTGAGAGACGACAGGAGATAGATTTTTTCACTGGAGGATTTTTGGTCTCTAGCAATCATTTGAAGTTAAAAACTCTTAATGCTGGATTTGTTTCAGCTTTTGTCTTCTCCAGATGTTAACTGATGGACTGTGGATTATTGTGATGTTTTATCAGACTCTCATTCTGACGGCACCCATTCACTGCAGAGCATCCATTACTGAGACACTGATGCAGAGACACATTTCTCCAAACCTGATGAAGAAACAAACTTATCCTAACCTTGGATGATCTGAGAATGAGTGCATTTTCATTTAAAGCTCTGGAGGAGGATTCATCAGATGAGCCTGATGCTGTATGTAAATGACTTTGAGATGAGTAGATCTGTGCTCTCAGAGGTTTTATCGTAAGGGTTCATTGCTCGGCCAGGTTAAGTGAGAGACACGGAGTATATGAGTCTGGGTGAGAGATAGTTCACGTGCAACGCTCCACAAGAGATGATCAAACATTTCATCTTAAAGAAGAAGCCTGTTGTGTTGTGTTTTCTTTGTACGCATCTTATTTGTCATGAAGATAAAGCACATTCAAATTGAAACCAGTCAAGGGTTTATCGAAGAGAAGACAATGTTTGCTTTACGCAACTTGTCAGTTTTCTTCTGAAATATTATTTTGCTTCAGGGTAAAATCATCTGTACACACGCACGCACGCACGCACGCACGCACGCACGCACGCACGCACGCACGCACGCACGCACGCACACACACACACACACACACACACACACACACACACACACACACACACACACACACACACACACGTTGGTTTTTATGGTTTACGGGGACTCTCCATAGGCGTAATGGTTTTTATACTGTACAAGCTGTATGTGCTATTGCCCTACACCTACCCTACACCTAAACTTAGCCCTCACAGGAGACGGTGCATTTATATTTTCCCTCAAAAAAACTCACTCTGTATGATTTATAAGCGTTTTAAATTATGGGGACACTGAAAATGTCCTCATAAATCACCTTCTCCTTGTAATACCTATGTCATACCCATGTCATTATACAAATTTGTGTCCTCATAAACCACATAAACATGCACACACACACACACACACACACACACACACACACACACACACACACACACACACACAGAGAGAAGCCTCACTATCACTAATGCTCATATTTAGAAAGTGAAAGAGAAAAGTTTGTAACTGGGTTTATTCACATAAACTTGGCTGGCAGTGACAGACTGATGCTGTAAGTCCCAGTGAAGTAACCGAGCACTCATACGAGCTGTGAGATGGGAATTGCATCATGCAAATTGCTTTCAGCACAGATTTTATGGGCACGCTTGTGTCCTTACCTGATTTGCATAACTCCTTTAGTGAGTCGGTGCTATTCAGCAGTGTTTGCAATATACTCCATATATTTATAGTTAAAACTGCACATTAAACTGGGATAAACGAGCATGTTTAAGTTTACACTACACTGTAAAAAATATTCTATATTTTATAAGAAATGCTATTTAATTCTTTCTTCTTCAAAATGTCACGTTTGCATTTTCATTTGTAATTCTTTGTGAAATGTAATATGCTCACTAAAGCTGTGTTTATTAGATCAGAAACACAGTAAAAATATTGTGAAATTGTATTATGATTTCAAACAAATGTTCAAGTTTAATGTATTTATATAGCACCACTTACAACAGCAGCCGCTGGCCAAAGTGCTTCACAGCATCAAATACAATTAATAAATAAAAAATGACAAAGTAAATCAATAAAATCACAGCTAAAAAACTAATCATAGCAACATTTAAAAACATAAGAAATAGAACCAGGATTGACATCAAATGGAAAAGAGAGATGAAACATTAAGGGGCATTGAAAGCGATGGAGAAGTGATGCATTTTGAGTAGAGATTTCAAACCTGTAACGAAGGAGCGGATCTAACATGAACTGGTCAGAGTTTAGGGAATACACCAGTGAAGCCCCCCCCCCCCCTTTCTTTAGTTTAACTGAAAACTCATCTCTTTCAACACTACTTGACTTCATCATAAAAAAAAATATATATATCATCTTCATCTTTCTCTTTCTCTCCTTCCCTTGCTAGCTTGTATTTATTTGAACAATGCCTGAGATTTGGTTATTATGGCCACTTCCTCTGTATGTTTGCCTCTTCAAGATTAATCGCTTTATGTATTCCCCAATTGTAAGTCTCTTTGGATAAAAGCGTCTGCTAAATGACTAAATGTAAATGTCTGGGAACAGTGAGCAATCGAAGACTACCAGATCTAAGAGCTCGAGAAGAGTTATGCAAGGAAAAACTATGTTTGAATATGTTGTAAAATATAATTTATTTACTGTATTTTCAGCATCATTCCTCCAGTCTTCAGTGTCACATGATCTTCAGAAATCATAATGATAAGCTGATTATTGTCAGTGTTGAAAATAATATAAACTTTAAATGTACAGTTTACAATTTACAAATAACAGCATTTACTTGAAATAGAAATAATATTTTAGCATTGTAAATTATTTAATATCACTTTTGATTGATTTAATGTATTTGCTATAAAAAATGTATTAACTTGATATAAATTAATGAGAAATAATAAATAGGAAAAAAATGGAATAAAACAATATCCCCCGGTTACACAGACAAGGCTTAAGCTAGTCCCAGACTAAAACGCATGTTTGAGCCGTCTCATCTGAAAATATCTTGCTCTGAATATCTTCAAATATGTCCGTGTCATTGTTCTGTGTCAAGATGCACATCTGAAATATTTTCTTCTAAAGCATTTTTGTAAAAGTTGCTTCAATATTTAATTTAACCAAGGCCTAGTCCTGGCTTAAGCTAAGCCCCGTTTGTGAAACCAGGCCTAAAAGTATTAATAATTTTTTTAACATCTTGCCGACCCCAAACTTTTGAATGGCAATGCATATTAATCAGTTTTAATATCAGAAAATTCCTGCTGAATTTAAATGCAAGTAAAAATGCAGTGTTAATTTTGACAGCAAGTTTTGATTTAGTTTTACTCATCTGAATTGTTTTTAGCTTTAGTCTACTAAATATCAATATCTACAGTAAATTTAGTGGCTAAAATCGAATGGGTTTAGTTGTAATGCATTTATTAAGGATTCATTTCCAAATTCGCTAGGTCTGATATTAAGGTTTTTATCATGATTGACAGATTTTACTGCGATGACACACAACACTGTCAGTCCTCTGTTCCCGCCTCCTGTGTCCATATTTGGTTCGTTTCCTGTCCTTGTTAAGTGTGATTATCAGTTCATTCTTGTCCAGCTGTGTTTGTCAGTTATTTATGATTATCCTGTGTATTTATAGTCCTGTCTGTTCAGTTAGATTCGGTCTGGTCTACTCGTTACTCCCGCTGTTCCTGCCCAGCCTTGTTTGGGGTCATTAAAGACTGTTTATTTGAGTTACATCCTCGTCTGCGTGTTCCTCGTTCCTCCCTCGTGTGTACACCGTGACAAACATGTTAAAATGAAATAAAACCACTCATAAAGAACAAGAACATGGTCTTCTTTTCACTGAAATACCAATGTTATAACGGCTAATTATGCATTCTTTATAACCGAATCGAGTTCTCTTTTGCGTCGTCAAATT
This sequence comes from Schizopygopsis pylzovi, assembly GCA_027422435.1. Taxonomy (NCBI): domain Eukaryota; kingdom Metazoa; phylum Chordata; class Actinopteri; order Cypriniformes; family Cyprinidae; genus Schizopygopsis; species Schizopygopsis pylzovi. Next base: position 2,074,662 of record CM049824.1, read on the forward strand.
TATGCACATGTCTACTGTTCTCTTACTCCCTCATATTGACTTTTTTAACGTTTCATGCGCCGTTTAGCAAGTGTGTGTTAGCTTATGTCCCGCTGGTTACCTCTTAACCACGCAGCAGATTCCTTCTGAATGAATCTCTTCTCAAATCGTTCCTCCCGAACATTTCCATCTCGTTTTTATTCGTTGTCGAAAATGTCAATAGATTTCCGTCATAGTTTTTGTCGAGTTTTAGTTCGTCATCATCTCATTTGGTTGATGAAATTAACACTGCTTGACACAGACTTGAGAGGCAGCTTAATTGGCAAAATAAGAGCTGCATTAGAGCTGGTTTCATTTAATCTAACTGATGAAAACTGTTATCCGAAGTCACGTAAATTGCATTTAGCAATTTTCTAGTAAACAAAAGCAATCAAGTTTGCATTTCCTCTCATTACGGTTGTATTTTGTCAAACCGCTCTCGGCATGCAAATCATTTCTTCTACATGTGCCCTACAGTATCAGCCGTGTCCTCAGCTAACGTTTACCGAGTCGTGTGCAGAGAGCGGCGTCTCTTCTCATGCTAAAAGGCATAATGAAGTCGAGTTGTAGAGTTGAAAAGCTGGCCCATCATCCTCCAGGGGTCACTTCCTCCAAACTCTCTCTGACCTGTTTATTCGTTTAGAAACTGCTACCCAGAAGCACTTAGGAGCGCACGAGTTGTTTCTCAGCCAATAGAGACTTTGATGTACTTCTGTTTGGTGCCTTGAGGCCAGTCGGCTGGAAGATGAAGGAGGTTCATTTTACTGGGTAACACAGGGCTGGAGACAAGCTAATGCATTGCTAATTGCAGATTGAAATACGTCACTGTATGCATGTGAAGGGACGCTTGTGTGTGTTTTATTCTACACCACTTTACTTTTCTTGTAAAGGAATACCTTTGTGAAAAAGTCGAACACTTTAGCATGCTTTTATGTATTAAGCTTTATGATGTATTAAGTACTTATTATGCAAATATCATACACTGAAAAAAAATGGTGTAAAAACTCTCTCATAAATTTCTAGTAAATTTCACAATTAATTGCAAAGAAACAGCAGATAATGAAGTAGAAATACTGAAATAGCGTTTTCTCTTATTGTAATTGCATGTTATTTACAGTTAAATTAAAATGCGTTGTAGGTTAAATTTATATCAAAACCAATCGGTTGAGTGTTTTTGACCTAATTAGGACTTAATTTCATCATTATATGTCATTTTATTTTATATTTACTTATGCTGTCTTTGAAATATGATTCAAGTGCACTGCTGAATGTACTGACCAGCATTTTCAGTCAACTTAAATATCCTTTAATGTCATTTCTTCTGAAATGTGTATGACACGCATTTAAATATGTTTGTAATTACACACTTGCAGTGATGAAGCTGCAATTTAGTGCATTTAAAAATATCACACGACAGAAACAATAATAATCAGGTATTTTAAATGTGCTTTATTAGTATGTTAGGAAACACATCAAAATACAAAAACACAACAAAAGGCTTTTACGTGAAACTTTTAATTTGACATTATTACAAAGTGCACTTTTTAAAAGTGTACATAACCGTTATGAAACTCTATGTTTCCATTAATATTATCTGCATTTTTTTATTATAATGTAACAAAAGGGATAGTATATATATATATATATAATGTACTATAATCTTTGTTGAATTTAGTGTGTCCTTGCTGTATTAGTGATACCTTTTCTTACAGATTTGTGTTGGAAAAAGACACAATTCTGATCATTATGTAATAATAATAATAATGTAATAATTTATATAGTGCTTTTCTGGGAACTCAAAGCACTTACAAAAATAAAATAAAAATCTTCTGCTCTTCTGTCCGCTATAAGGGAAAGAGCAATGCATGCAGATATTCAGGCAAACGTTTGTGTTAGAAGAAAGAAAACGACTCCAGGATGAGTCAGTGATGGAAGAATCGTCATTTCTTTATATTATACACTTCTTTTATTTGGTGAAGCAGGCCAGCGCTCATCTGGAGCATCATCAGGCTCCTCGACGGGCTTGTTTGACGACACACCGCTCGAGTCGATGTGGGAGTGATAGTCAGGATGAATTGTATTTTCCGTGGCGTGAGGGAGACCATTGTTGTGAAGATTGTTCGTTGAGCTGTGAAATTGTTCACATCTGAAAGCGTAGAGTGCTCTGAGGTGGTCTAGTTTGTGTGTGTTTTCTGGGCCAGAAGTTCAAGACCACTGAAATAGAGAATAATCCAAAACAGCAGCCGCAGCCCAACGTACAAGATCGATAATTATGATCGCTGAATTATGGAGATGTTTGATAGAGTGGTTAGAAACACACACACTGCGAGTCCAGAAAGTGTTTTAACACTTGAAAAAAATCTGAATATCAAATCATCATCTGAGCTTTTACAAAACTGTTTCAAGATTGTTTCAAAGCAGCTTCACAGAACAATAACTATATTCAAAATTCAGCAATTATGAAACTTCAGTTTCATGTATAAAGCAGCTCTACAGAAGACAATCGTGTCATTATTCAGCTCCATTCAGATGTAATAACAATGGCAATGTTGCACAGTTCAGTTACGAAACTACTTCAGTTTGAGCTGTGAAGCAGCTCTGTGTCCTTGAATTAGATCTAATCTCGTCTTCGTGATTTTTGCTCATTTTCTCTTAATCAAAAAACTTTTTTTTTAAACAATTATTTTTGCTCATCAATTTCTAGTAAATTTCGCAATTAATTACAGCAAGTAACACATTAAACGTGAGATTCTGAAATAGAAAGATTCTCGTAAAACATACATCTGTTATATTTACTGCTTTGAAAAAGTTGAAAACTTATTTGTCAAGTGTGTTTATGAATCAATCTTTAGAATAAATGACACTTTATTTGATACTTTTAACTACCTTAATGCAGTGACATGCAGATGTTAATTGTGTCTTAAAGGACCCCAAAATGAATATTTGCTGAAAATATCCTCATCCTCAGGACATCCGAGATTAGGATGAGTTTGTTTCTTCATCAGATTTTGGAGAAATGTGTCTCTGCAATGGATGCTCTGCAGTGAATGGGTGCCGTCAGAATGAGAGTCTGATAAAAACATCACTCCAGTCCATCAGTTAACATCTGGAGAAGACAAAAGCTCAAACAAATCCAGCATTAAGATGTTTTAACAAAAATACGAGTCCATAAACAATAAAAACGCTTCCTCCGGTGAAAAAGTGTTCTGGTCTGAATCAGGAGAGAAATCTACACAGACCAAAACAGCTCTAAACTAATGTGTGGCTGGATTTTGATGTGAGAGACAACTCGTATTTGAGTTAAAACATCTTAATGCTGGATTTGTTTCAGCTTTTGTCTTCTCCAGATGTTAACTGATGGACTGGAGTGGTGTGGATTATTGTGATGTTTTTATCAGACTCTCATTCTGACGGCACCCATTCACTGCAGAGCATCCATTGCTGAGACACTGATGCAATGCTACATTTCTCCAAACCTGATGAAGAAACAAACTCATCTACATCTCGGATGGCCCGAGATGAGTACATTTTCAGCAAATGTTCATTATAGGCTGAACTTTTTCATGAATTACCTAAATTCTTTAGGTGGCCGCTGATCTTGAGGTTTTGTGTCAGGATGGGGAATGTCTGGCTGTGTCGGCGACAGCTTGCGTCTCAGTTTTACTCTGTGCTTTCTCTTTTCTCTTTCCATGAGCTCCTGTGTCGATAAGATCAGCAAACGGGGCTGCAGTCTGTCAGCTCGGCCCGAGCGGGATCTTGCAGGACATCATAAAGCAAAAATGCTTTGGTTTTTTGGGAACATCAGCATTAAACTGTTGTAATCTATTAATGCAGAGGTCAGTCAGTGTTTGGCTCATATCAGCCCGGTGTTAATCTTCATGTTTAGTAACCTGAACACTCTGTAAGACGTTCGTTTAATCAAGCCGGACCTGGCGACACGGGCGTTAATCTTTTCTGCTGTTTGCTTGTATCGATTGACTGTTAATCTCAATGGAGCCGTGACTCTTTCCTCGGAGGATGTGGCTGTATCTGTCCGGGCTCTTTGTGTGGGTGTTTCTGGTTTTGTACAGGAATGCATTTTCTCTTGTGGCCCTTTGAAAACACGAAAACGTTTTTGAGGCCTCTGGAAAGTATGAAAAGTCAACCCTCGTGAGATTGACTTGACTTTCTGTAGGAGTCTCAGATAGCCCAGTGCTGAGTGTGATAAGTGATGATCCTGAGTGGATATGTGTGTGTGCTGTTTGCAGCACTGTGATGCTTGGTGCTGCCAGGGTTGCTTTGTGGGTACTATTGTGTTTGAGTGCTTTTTAACAGATTGCTATTTGGCTGATACTGTGTTATGGGGAGTTTCTTATTGAAGAAAATTGTTAGGGGCCACCCATAATACCCCATCTGTGTGTGTGTGTGTGTGTGTGTGTGTGCGTGTCGTGTGTGTGTGGTGTCGTGTGTGGTGTCGTGGTGTGTGTCGTGGTGGTTTGCGTGCGTTGTGCGTGCGTGCTGCGAGTGCTGAGTGCGTGCGTGCGTGCGTGCGTGTTCTGTGTGTCTGTGTCTGTGTCTGTGTCGTGTCGTGTCTGTGTCTGTGTTGTGTGTGTCTGTGTGTGTGTGTGTGTGTGTGTGTGTGTTGTTGTGTGTGTGTGGAGTGCTGTGTGTCGTGCGTGGTGTGTGGTGGTGCTGTGTGTGTCGTGTGCGTGGTGGTGTGTGTGGTGTCTGTGTCGTGTGTGTGTGTGTGTGTGTGTGTGTGTGTTGTTGTGTGTGTGTGTGTGAGTGATGTGTGTGTGTGTGTGTGTGTGTGTGTCTCTGTGTGTGTGTGGTGTGTGTGTGTGTGTGTGTGTCTGTGTCTGTGTGTGTGTGTGTGTGTGTGTGTCTGTGTCTGTGTGTCTGTGTGTGTGTGTGTGTGTGTGTGTCGTGTGCGTGTGTGTGTGTGTGTGTGGTTTTAGTCAAGTTATTGTGCAGCATATTGATGTCACTGTTTATTTTTATTAGATTTTTTATATTTGATTTAATTTAATTTAGCTTTTTTGTCAAGACCTTGTTCAGAACAGAACTGTAAATGTGTTTATATTAGTTTTATATTATTTTACATTACTTTTTGTCAAGTTCTTTTTCAGTATAAATCACTGTATTTTATTTGATTTGATAATTATTTGTAATTTTCTTTGGCACAGCACACATCATTTTCTCTTTTTGAACTGTATATTGATTTTATCTTTATTTACTGAGTTTATAGGTTTGAGGGTTGAGTGAAGGAGAAAGTAGAGTCCCTTCAATCGTTTGCAGTACCTCCGGGTGTGCTGTTCCTCGAGCAGCGTTTACTGTTCAGAAGAGGGCAGCAGTGACGGCATGAGATTGATTTTCTGGATCTAATGAAGGCTCTGTGAGATATCTGCCTCTCGGGTCACTCGAGTTACTCAGAACGACTCGTAGATTCACAAAATTCGTGAAATTCATAGCCAACCCAAAACTTGGGAAAGGTTAATATTTGCAAATAATTTTATACAAGTCCCTCCCAAGACCATGAAGATAGAGTTGTTCTGAATAAATCGTGAGATTTCAAGAGATTTCACATCTTCAGATGAAACAATCTCAACGGAGAGTGTAAAACGAGAACAGGACACCCTGCTCTGCCTTCAATCTGAACTCAAAAATTGTGACAGTTATTGCTTGTATTAAAGGAATAGTTCACTCTAAAAGTCCACATGACTTTCTTGATTTAGCAGAATCATCACACTGTGCTTTTCTCTAGAATGACAGCCGATGTTAAGCAGAGGCGACTCGTTAGTGCACGTTCTGCATCAGATTTAATGTCACTGTCAGTGGTTTGTGTTGTAATTAATCACAACAGCAAATTTGTATGCAAACTCACAAACTTTTCCTTTAGGGTTTTAACATTTATGCATGGATTGTTTTATTAGATTTTGTGTTCACAGTGACATTTTATTATCTGCATCTGCAGGTAAAAACATGACCTGTTCTGCAAGCGAAATGAGAAAGTGTTGACTGTGACGCCGACTGTGTCTGACTGGCTTTAGATGTTTGACAGCCAAACATGAAGATTCAGAGAGTGTTAACCTGTGTGTGTGTGTGTGTGTGTGTGTGTGTGTGTGTGTGTGTGTGTGTGTGCGTGCGTGCGTGCGTGTGTGTGTGTCAATTACCACTGCATGTGTGTGCAATCAATGTAAACAAGCAGGTTTGCTGTGTTGAAAGCACCACAGGCAGTCATTGTGAAACATGATTGGTGTCAATCAGCAGGCTACTCTCTGTGTGTGTGGGTGTCGTGCGTGCTGCGTGCTGTGTGTGCGTGCGTGTCGTGCGTGCGTGTGTGTGTGTGTGCGTGCTGTGTGCGTGCGTGTGGTGCTGTGTGTGTGTGTGTGTGTGCTGTGTGTGCATGGTGGCGTGCGTGCGTGTGTGTGCGTGCGTGTGTGCGTGTGTGTGTGCATGCATGACAGCATAATTGCACATTTTCTGTGTTAAACAGCTGAGATTTCTGTGTTCTGTCTCTAAATTGAGCATCTTGTGGTCATATATTGTGACGCTTTGGAGTCATCAACTTCAAAACCTAGTAAGCTGCCTATCTAGACAACATTTTAAAGCATCTTAGACACACTCCCGATACTTTTGGCCAAATTCAAAGGCAGAATCGCATTCAAACACACATTGTTTGTTTATTTGTTGAATCACTACTAACATTTTCAATAAGAATTATTTATGAATATTAATTTATATTTTATGTTTATTATAGTATATATTATTTTATATTAATAATAATAATATTAATATTTAAAACACTCTATTTTAGTAATATCATGTTTGTAAGGATACATTTCTTTACCATGAAACTTATGTTGACAAATGTCCAAAAATGACAAAATAGCACAATAAAAGCACTGTAAAACTTCTGTATTATTAATAAATATTCCATTCATAAATATAAATATAATTTGTTTGTTTTTTTAGCTTGACAGAACATTATTGGATCGAGTCTCTTGCGGTTATGAGTGATTTGTAAATTAACTCTGATATAACGACAGCAGTTGAGCTGGAACTAAAGAAATGAATCACATGACACCAATCCACCAATGAGATTACTGCATTAATACAGACATATGCATTGTGTGTTTAATATCAGCGCTTCACCTCAGTAATCAATACATTCCTCCCAGAGAAAGTCTTTCATCTTTATCAGATCAGATCATTATGAGATCCTTCAGCGTCCACCGTAGATGAATTACAGACGGACATATGAGGCCTTATTCTTCTGAATCATACGCTGTGTGTCTGAAATATTGTGTATTCAGCTTTACTTCTGAAAGACGTTTTCAGAGGAATTGATCCACAGCAAAAACTAGAGAGAAAACAGATATAGAGTGAGTGGGGGGGGGGGGGCTTGCATGTATATATATATGAATTATCTACCTGATTATTTTATTTATTTAGTATGTATTTAATAATAATAATAAATATACACACTTATTAATTTTTTATTTTTTTATTAATTTATTATTTTATATTTAATTTTCAATGTATTAAATAATAATAATATAATAATATATGTTTTATGGTTTAGTTTTTTTCATTTACATTTTAATACTACTACTGCTAATGATACATAAATAAATAATACATATTGTTTATTTTTAGTTTTACATTTAACTATATTTAATTTTCTATGTTTAATAATAATAATACATGTTTTATGAAAACATTATTTAGTTTTTAATTTAAATTGTAATACTACTAATAACAATAATTTTTAAAAACGTAATAAAATAATAATAATAATGTATAATCATATTAAATCATTACAGGTAGTGGTGGTGGTGTATGGATACGCCTACTATAGTTACAATGCTATATTATCACTCAGCTCTTCATATATATTTGGATATATACAGTAAGTACATGTAGCTTCAGTACATATATTAGGATGATATACACTTTATAGCAAATCTCAGCTGCTATGATTGCTTTCATCATCACAGAATATGAACTCTATTATTGCCCAGCTCTTACAGCTGAATGTGTATTAATGTTACGATATTGTAAACGATAATATCACTCATTTGTTCTCTGAATAGAGCGTAACATGGAAACAGGACCGGGTTCTGCATGATTTGTTCAGTGCTAAAATCCTGCAGATATCACGTGCTCTCGTCATCTATAGCAGTTCACTGGAGCTTGTTAAAAGTAGATCTTATGTATTCATGTGGAGATGATGGACAGGTGCACGTGTGCAGCATTCATCAGGAGAGGCGTGAAAGCTGTCAAAACACATTTCACTTTAGGATTTCACTTTTCAGTAATTGTGCCCACCGTCATGAATAGATGTCTTAATGTATTCATAATTGAGAAGCATTAGCAGCAGAGCAGAGAGAGGCATCTGGGTTTTATTAGGACGGGTGTGATATTAGACGAGTCCATCCCAGGGTTTACCCACAATGCCTTCTGCTCCCGAGCACACAGACGCCGTTATTAGTGGTTAATCGATTTGAGATTGTGTGTGTGTGTGTGTGTCTGTGTCTGTGTGTGTGTGTGTGTGTGTCGTGTGTGTGTTGTGTGTGTGTGTGTTGTGTTGTGTGTGTGTGTGTGTGTGTGTGTGGTGGTGTTGTGTGTGTGTGGTGTGTGTGAGTGTGGTGTGTTGGTGTGTGTGTGTGTGTGTGTGTGTGTGTGTGTGTATGTGTGTGTTGTGTGTGTCTGTGTTGTGTGTGTGTGTGTGTGTGGTGTCTGTGTGTGTGTGTGTGGTGTGGTGTGAGTGTGAGTGTCTGTGTGTCTGTGTCTGTGTCTGTGTTGTGTGTCTGTGTGTGTGTGTGTGTGTGTGAGTGTCTGTGTCTGTGTCTGTGTGTCTGTGTTGTGTCTGTGTCTGTGTGTGTCTGTGGTCTGTCGTGTGTGTGTGTGTGTCTGTGTCTGTGTCTGTGTCTGTGTGTGTGTGTCTGTGTGTGGTGTCTGTGTGCTGTGTCGTGTGTGTCTGTGTCTGTGTCTGTGTCTGTGTGTGTGTGTGTCTGTGTCTGTGTCTGTGTGTGTGTGTGTCTGTGTCGTGTCTGTGTGTCGTGTGTCTGTGTTGTGTGCTGTGTGGTTGTGTTGGTGTCTGTGTGTTGTGTGTGTCTGTGTCGTGTTGTGTGGTGTGTGTGTGTTGTGTGTGTGTTGTGTTGTGTGTGTGTGTGTGTGTGTGTGTGTGTGTGTGTGTGTGTTGTGTGTGTGTGGTGCGTGCGTGTCTGTGTGTCGTGGTGTGTGTCTGGCTGGATTTAATGGAGGAAAGCCGCAGGTGTTTATCAGGCTGCTCTTTGTGCTGGGAAATATGGATTATGAATGCTTTGATGTTAAAGTGAGAGGCGTTTCTGCTGAAGATGTGTTATATTTTATCCTGGAGAGTGGCTCTGACTGGATCTGATATACCTCAGGCTCTTCCTCGAGAAAAAGCACGGCTCCTTTAAGATAAACCAGCAATTATCGGCACGCGGCACATCCACACAATATGGCCAGATTTAGCACTCAGGAATGAAACAATGAGCTGCCAGAGGAGTTAGTCAATCATTTTAATAATTCATGCAGGTGTTATTAATGTCGGTTTGGAAGCATTATGGAAAGGCAGAGCTGCATAAACCAGTCGAGACTCCTTCAGTCATAAGTCTTCGAGTTCAGCTCCGTGTTTACAGAACGTGTTAATGACAGCATTTAATAATGACTTCCAGAAATAAATATTCAGCAGCAAATAATGTACGGTAGAGCGGGACCTGAATCCATCTTGCATTTCTCTTCCGTAAAGAGACAGATTTCAGTGTGAATATTCAGATGAAAATAATATACAGCAGGAATCAGTGGTATTTCTGTATTTTACTATTGTAGTTTTCATTAATGGTTTGACTTTTATATTTTTTTAGTTTTTTTAGTTTGGTAAAAAAAAAAAATTGTATGTGCTTATTATTTAGGTTTAATTTAATTTGAGTTTTTGGTTTAATTTATTTCCAGTCATTTGTGCTTCAACTCAAACTTATTTCAGTTAGCAACATTTCTAATTTTCAGTAAATCAAAAATTTCTCTAAAATGTCAAATTATTTCAGTCTTATTTGAATTAAAAAATGTTTTAATAGTTCTAGTTTAAGTTATGTTTGTTTGTTTATTCGTTCGTTGATTGATAGATTGTATTAAATTAAATAAATTGTATTATTATTTATTTTATACAATTATTTATTCATTTATTTTGTATTGTATTTTGTAATATGCATAATTGTTATAAAAATTGCAATGCAAATTGCTTATTTAAATTAACAATTAACCATTTTTTTTTAATAGTTCTAGTTTTAGTTCTGTTTGTTTGTTTATCATTTAGTTTGTTTTTATTGAATAAAATGCATTTGTATTTATCTATTTGTATTTTGAAATGTGCTTAATGTTATAAAAATCACATTTGAGAAAGTCATAAAAGGCTTTCTTAATACTAATTTGTTAGTATGATAATAGTATGTTAGTATGTTAGTAAAAATGTTTTTAATAGTTCTAGTGTAGTTCTCTTTCTTTCTTATTATTGAATAAAATGCATTTTATTATTATTTGTTTTATATTTATTTATTTTGAAATGTGCATATGGTTATAAAAATCACAATGCAAAAAGTCATAAAAGGTTTATTTTTCTTTATGCAAAATTATTGTTTGTTTTATTTCAGTATTATTTCAATTCACAAAAATGTTTGAATAGTTTAAGTTGTGGTTACAGTTTATGATAATAATCCTGATGGGATCTGTGAGGATTTTATGAAATTGTTTAAATCATGCATTGTGATGACAGGTTTCATTTCGACATTAATGCATGTGTGTTTTGTCTCATTATAATATAATTGAAAACAACACAAATAGCAGCAGCTTAATTCTCTCTGAATGAGTTTTGGTAATTCATAAGCAGCGGTTATAAATCAGCACGTCTGAATCAGACTTCAGCGCTTGGTGTTTGGCGCGTGAGAAGCGGTTTAAAGCTCATGTGAGTGAAGCGGCTCAGAGACGAAGGCCTTGACATCAGAAGCGATGAATGAGAGCAGCTAATGCCTTATTAATTATTACCTGACTCTTACATTCAGATGAGGTCAACCGCTGTCTGATGTGTTGAATGTTTGAAATCATGCGGTGGAATATACGTGAAGGTGTCCTGTAGATGTCATTAGATCTTAATCATATCTAAAGTGTCATGTTAGAATATGTTCTGATTGGTCCATTGCAGATTTGTAGAGTCCTACATTATGGTATTCTTTACTATTGTTTTCATCTGTAAAGAATTGTTATGCAAGGCATACACAGTGGACATTATTGTGAAATTAAAACACGTCAGGATTTATTTGATATTATTGTATATGAGTGGCTGACTGTATATTATCACACTTACCCCCCCAAAAAGAAACAAACAAATATTGATAAATATTAAATATTGATGAATATTGTGAGTCAGTTTTATTTAATATAAGATTTCAAATGTAATAACTGATTACAATTTTAAATGGACATTTATTATTTAATATCTTATTTTATTACAATTTATGTATTTTTTTATTACACGTTCAGATGTAGTTCAATTACATGCCAGGTCAGTAAGATTTTATTTTAAATAAACAATTTATTAATTCATGACAAAACAAATGACAGTAACAACATTTATAATGTTCCAAAAAAAAATCGAATAAATTTCAAATAAATGCTGTTTTTTTATTTTTCTATTGATTAAAAAAACCTGAAAAAGTCACTTTTTCCACAAAAAATATTAAGCATTAAAATATTAAAATAAAACAAAACAATGAAATATAATATTAAGACAATTTTTTACATCGATAATGAATATTTCTTGAGCAGTAAATCAGTATATTATTATGATTTCTGAAGATTATGTGACGCTGAAGACTGGAGTAATGATGCTGAAAATACAGCTTTGATCACAGAAATAAATGACAGTTTAACAGATATTCACATAGAAATCAGCTATTTTTAAAAGTAATAATATCTCACATTTTTTCAGATTTTACTGTATTTTTGATCAAATCTTACCATCCTCAAACGTTTGAACGATGGTGTATATGAAAATAAAAAGATCCCAGTGTCAGTTTAGTGTCATTATGCAAATATGTTTGACTGCTTGATGTTACAATGGACCAATCACAATCAAGCATTCCATATATGGTTACGGAACCCTTGAAAACTTCTGCAGTGTTGTGTTTGGGTAACACTGTGCTGCTGTGCTGAAGTCATTAAGAGTCCTCCGTGTCAGTCGAAGGGGGTTTGTCCTCAAGTTTACCGCACATACTGTATATGCTGACGTCTCTCCTCACGCTAGCTGCTTGTTATTCCCTGCGCTTGACACCTGCACGAGCTGAGTAAACTAACTCCTGTCAGTCCTCCTTCTGCTGTGTGTGTGTGTGGATTAACATCAGAACCAGCCGCTGCTGTAGGTTTCCCACAATCCTCTCTGACCTTTATTATGTGTCCGGTCGGAGTCTGTCTCACAGCGTCGTGGACAGGTTTGTGTGTCCGGGATGAGCACAACAACACTCTCCTCTGTGCTGTCTTGTTCTTTAAGCTCCCCGGGGAAAGTTTAGACCCAGAGGATGTTTTTATCGCAGTCTAAGTCAATGTGAAATACGTGTTCCTGATCTTATAGTGAACCATTCTTCTGTGCACGACATGCATTCAAACAATTGTGTGTCTGGAGACTCTTTGCTCTTTATCTCATCTCATTGTCTTGTGTAAACAGTTGAGATATTAAAAACATCTCAGTTATGATTTTCATGTGCTGTTTTAGTGTATAATTTCAGGGTTTCTGCAGGTCTTAATTCACATGTTTACTAATTAATACCTGAAAATGTCTTAAATAGGTTCAGAAAGGCTTACATTTTTGACGTCATGACATTCAATTTGTGTTTATGTTTCTCAGAATTTTGTCTTCTACAAATATCTGAACATCTTTATATCAGAATTAATTTACTTGAGATGAAATTTGAAGATATGAAATCATGTTTTCTGAGAAACCGAACAATCTGAAGTGTGTTTATGATTAAAAAAACTAATATCTGTCAATAAAGATTGAAATCTTGTGAATGAAGCTGATTTTTATGAGCTTATTGGCAGGTATTTAGTCATGTTTTAATCATAAATTCACTTATGTCTCATGTGATTTCAATGGATAATTACGAGAAATAGGTGTGTTCCCTTTAATTAATTTATTAATTTATTTTTATATATTATATATACTCGTTATACTATTATAAGTACATGTTTATAATATTATTTTGAATTAGTTTTACTTTTTATTTGATTTATATTAATTTACTTACTATTTAAACATCACGTTTAAGTTGAATGCATTTTATTTAATCTATATTTTGGTTGTAATTTTAATGCTTTAACCTAAACTTATTCCAGTTAATAACCAATGCTACATTTCTTATTTTCATTTAGTTTGTCTTTTAACTCATATTTATATTTGTGTTTTATTTCAATTGACAAAGATGTGTTTAATAATTGCTGGAGGTGTTTGTTTAATAATTGTTGGAGGTGTTTGTTTAATAATTGTTGGAGATGTTTGTTTAATAATTGTTGGAGGTGTTTGTTTAATAATTGCTGGAGGTGTTTGTTTAATAATTGTTGGAGATGTTTGTTTAATAATTGTTGGAGGTGTTTGTTTAATAATTGCTGGAGGTGTTTGTTTAATAATTGTTTGAGGTGTTTGTTTAATAATTGTTGGAGGTGTTTGTTTAATAATTGTTGGAGATGTTTGTTTAATAATTGTTGGAGATGTTTGTTTAATAATTGCTGGAGATGTTTGTTTAATAATTGTTTGAGGTGTTTGTTTAATAATTGTTTGAGGTGTTTGTTTAATAATTGTTGGAGATGTTTGTTTAATAATTGCTGGAGGTGTTTGTTTAATAATTGTTGGAGATGTTTGTTTAATAATTGCTGGAGGTGTTTGTTTAATAATTGCTGGAGGTGTTTGTTTAATAATTGTTGGAGGTGTTTGTTTAATAATTGTTGGAGGTGTTTGTTTAATAATTGTTGGAGGTGTTTGTTTAATAATTGTTGGAGATGTTTGTTTAATAATTGTTGGAGATGTTTGTTTAATAATTGTTGGAGATGTTTTGTTTAATAATTGTTGGAGGTGTTTGTTTAATAATTGCTGGAGATGTTTGTTTAATAATTGTTTGAGGTGTTTGTTTAATAATTGTTTGAGGTGTTTGTTTAATAATTGTTGGAGGTGTTTGTTTAATAATTGTTGGAGATGTTTGTTTAATAATTGCTGGAGGTGTTTGTTTAATAATTGCTGGAGGTGTTTGTTTAATAATTGTTGGAGGTGTTTGTTTAATAATTGTTGGAGGTGTTTGTTTAATAATTGTTGGAGGTGTTTGTTTAATAATTGTTGGAGATGTTTGTTTAATAATTGTTGGAGATGTTTGTTTAATAATTGTTGGAGATGTTTGTTTAATAATTGCTGGAGGTGTTTGCTTTAATAATTGTTGGAGGTGTTTGTTTAATAATTGTTGGAGGTGTTTGTTTAATAAATTGTTGGAGATGTTTGTTTAATCCGGGAATTGTTGCCGAGGATGTTTTGTTCTAATAATTGTTGGAAGATTTTGTTTAATAATTGTTGGAGGTGTTCTGTTTAATAACTTGTTCTGGAGGTTTGTTAAAATTGCTGGAGATGTTTGTTTAATACATTGTGTGGAAGTGTGATATTAATAATTGTTGGATTGATGTTTGTTTTAATAATTTGGTCTGGAGGTCTGATTTGTTTAATAATTGTACCTGGAGATGTTTGATGTTAAAGTTAATTGTTGAGAGTATTTGTTTTAATAATTGTTGGAGGATGTTTGTTTAATAATTGCTGGAGGTGTTTGTTATAATTAATTGCTGGAGATGAATTTGTTTAATAATTGCTGGAGGTGTTTGTTTAATACATATGCTGAGAGATGTTTTGTTTAAAAATAATTGCTGGAGATAAGTTTGTTTAATAATTTTGGAAGATGTTTGTTTAATAATTGTTGGAGGTATGTTAGTATGTTTTAATAAATTGATTGGATGATGTTTGTTTAATGAAATTGCTGGAATAGTTTGTTCTTTAATTAATTGCTGAGATGTTTGTTTAATTAATTGCTGGAGGTGTTTGTTTAATAATTGTTGGAGATTTTGTTTAATAATTGTCTGGAGATTGTTTTTTATTAATTTGGATGTACTTTTAAACATAGTTTAAGTTGAATGCATGTTTGATTTAATTATATTTTGGCAGAGTTTAATGTTTAATAATTAGTGGAGGTGTTCTGTTAATTCATTCATGTGAGGTTGTTTTTTAACTAGTATGTTGGAGTAGTTTGTTTAATAGTTGAATTGGAAAGATGTTTGTTTAATAATTGATGGAGATGTTTGTTTAATAATTGCTAGAGGTGTTTGTTTAATAATTGCTGGAGGTGTTTGTTTAATAATTACTGGAGGTGTTTGTTTAATAGTTGTTGGAGGTGTTTGTTTAATAGTTGTTGGAGGTGTTTGTTTAATAATTGCTGGAGGTGTTTGTTTAATAATTGCTGGAGGTGTTTGTTTAATAATTGCTGGAGATGTTTGTTTAATAATTGTTGGAGGTGTTTGTTTAATAATTGTTGGAGGTGTTTGTTTAATAATTGCTGGAGGTGTTTGTTTAATAATTGCTGGAGGTGTTTGTTTAATAATTGCTGGAGGTGTTTGTTTAATAATTGCTGGAGATGTTTGTTTAATAATTGCTGGAGCTGTTTGTTTAATAATTGCTGGAGATGTTTGTTTAATAATTGTTGGAGATGTTTGTTTAATAATTGTTGGAGATGTTTTGTTTAATAATTGCTGGAGATGTTTGTTTAATAATTGCTGGAGATGTTTGTTTAATAATTGCTGGAGGTGTTTGTTTAATAATTGCTGGAGATGTTTGTTTAATAATTGTTGGAGATGTTTGTTTAATAATTGCTGGAGGTGTTTGTTTAATAATTGCTGGAGGTGTTTGTTTAATAATTGTTGGAGATGTTTGTTTAATAATTGCTGGAGGTGTTTGTTTTAATAATTGTCTGGAGGTGTTTGTTTAATAATTGTTGGAGGTGTTTGTTTAATAATTGCTGGAGGTGTTTGTTTAATAATTGCTGGAGGTGTTTGTTTAATAATTGTTGGAGATGTTTGTTTAATAATTGCTGGAGGTGTTTGTTTAATAATTGTTGGAGGTGTTTGTTTAATAATTGTTGGAGGTGTTTGTTTAATAATTGTTGGAGATGTTTGTTTAATAATTGCTGGAGATGTTTGTTTAATAATTGTTGGAGGTGTTTGTTTAATAATTGTTGGAGGTGTTTGTTTAATAATTGTTGGAGATGTTTGTTTAATAATTGTTGGAGATGTTTGTTTAATAATTGCTGGAGATGTTTGTTTAATAATTGTTGGAGGTGTTTGTTTAATAATTGTTGGAGGTGTTTGTTTAATAATTGTTGGAGGTGTTTTTTTTAATAATTGTTGGAGATGTTTGTTTAATAGTTGTTGGAGAATGTTTGTATGTTTCTGTGCATGACTCTTTCTCTTCTCTTCGTTTGCAGAACATGACAAGCATCGTCTATGCAAGAGCACAGAGTACATGAATCTGCACTTCAAAGTCAAGTGGTTCCACAACGAGTACGTCCGAGACCTGCCTGCCTTTAAGGGGATTCCTCCAGAGTATTCGCTGTGAGTTTCCCTTCACATCTCACTCTCGCATAGCTTGGAGTTTTCTTCTGAAATCATTGATAGAAACAAAAATCAAGAGGTTTAAGGCATGAGGATAGATACCTTACACCATCAACAAACCAATACTAGCCTATATATACTATATGTATACATATACATTTTTGCATTCACTTTACATATTTTGTTATTATGAAGACGTCGTCATGACAATTTTAAACCACAAACTTTCTAATTTAACAATTGTACGTCAGTGGTGTTACAAAATCACACCTATATGACTGAAATAAATTACTTAATTAAGTTTGTGGGTTAAAGAGTTCAAGCTGAATTAATTGCAGGAAATCATGTTCCATTTGATGTTGATATAATCATATATATATTGTTATTTCTAAGATTTCTAATGTATGTATATCAGTATTATAAATATAATTACATTATAAGTTATCTTATATTAAAGTGTTTGTAAGGTTTTAACGTTGTTGCATTTTTTTTTAAAGTGCACGTAATTGATACTTTTACCATTTGTTTCATTTTTTCTAGCATATTAATAAATCATAAAATCTATTTCTGGATCATTAATTATATATATATTAGTTGTTTTTTTGCATTAATTACAAGTAACGCATAAATAGGTTTCCAATTATATATACATTTTATTTCTCAAGTTTTTTCATGTCCGAATTTCACCTCCTCCATAAAGCGCCACTGGATCATATTTACAGTGAATGTTGATCCATCCATTCATAACCCATCATGCACCTGTCCTGGATCCGCAGACACACGCTGGCCTCTCATTGGCTGCTGTCTGTTGTCATTCATTAATGTGAGTTATGAGCGTGGAGAGGCGGGATGACAGCTGGGACAGGACTGGACGGGACATCAGGGAAGAGCCACACAGCTGTCAATCAAAAACCTCCTCCAGATACACCCAGCGTATTTATTAATATAAGTGACAGGAGAAACAAACAGATTGCATTTGCTGAAGGAAATGCCAGCATTTGCAAAGAAGCAAAGGAATAATGCTAAGGTTTTAGGTATGTTCAGGTTTGAAATTAATTAAATTCAATTAATTAATTGATTCATGATTTAAATGAATTACTAAATTAAGGAGTTTGTGGGTTAAACAACTCAAGCTGAATTAAATGCATAAATTTGGGAGAAAAATAAGAATACAAATATATTTTTTAAGGAATATTAACCCAGTGTTGCCTTGCAAGCACAGTACAATATTTTTAAAATGATTCCTGCGGCAGAAATACAAACTAATATGTGCCAGATGAGATTTGATCATTAACACACACACACACATACACACGCTCGCACATACACATGCTCACACACACTCACACACACACACACACACACACACACACTCTCACACACACACACACACACACACACACACACACACACACACGCTCTCACAAACACACACACACACACACACACACCCACACGACACACACACACACACACACACACACACGCTCACACAACACACACACACACACACACATTCTCACACATACACACGCTCACACATCTACACACACACACACCACACACACACACACACACACACACACACACACACACATGCTCACTCATCTACACACACACTCACACATCACACACACACACACACACACACATGCCACACATACACACACACAACACACACACATCTCACTCACTACACACACACACACACACACACATGCTCACACATACACACGTCACACATCACACACACACACACACACACACACACACACACACACACACATGCTCACTCATCTACACACACACACACCACACACACACACACACACACACACATGCTCACTCATCTACACACACACACACACACACACACACACACACATGCTCACTCATCTACACACACACACACACACACACACACACACACACACACACACACACACACACACACATGCTCACTCATCTACACACACACACACACACACACACACCTCCTCAGTGTCATCACCTTCCTGAATTTCTCTCCTCTCTCAGCTGTTAAAATCATTCAGCGTGTTTCCCATCACTCAGTTATCTCTCAATATTAAATACTATGATTACTGTTATTCTTTATATTTTATTTCACAGAGATCAGTGACCTTCCTACATTATTGCAACAGCCATTTTAATCAGATGCATATTGCCTGTTACACATCATTTCCTTAGATGCATATTTATTTATCTGTTTGTTTGTTTGTTTATCATGCATATTGCCTGCTATACATAATTGTAATCAGTTGCATATTGCATTTATTGATTTATTTGTTTGTTTGTTTTTTAATCAGATCCATCTATCTATCTGTCTCTGTCTGTCTGTCATATGCATGTTGCCGGCTATACATAATTTAATCAAATGCATATTTATATTATTTTTATATTTATATTTAATTTTGTAATTTATTTTTATTTTCAAAAATGCACTTTGCCTGTTCTCCATAATGTAATCAGATGGTATCGTTTGTTGTTCAATAATTTATCTATCTGGGGACAGTTATTTTATTTAATTTTTACCTTTTCTTTTAATCAATTAGGCACGAGTAACTATATGATTATTCTCAATATTATAATCTCATTATCATAATCCCACATGATAGACTGGACATACAGTCCTCAGAAAGCATGTGTATATCGATGAGACATCTGTGAAATATCGCTGCTGGAAAACATCGCAGTTTAAAGGATGTACAAGCATCTGATATAATTGATTCAAAGTAATACATATACATTCAAACTAATAAATGTCGGCAGGAGCATCTGCTAAATGTTGTCCTGGCATCCAGGGACATGTTGAACATGAGAAATGGCTGTACATGACACCTCCTGCAGATGTCAGACCGATCTCTCTGCAGCGTTCCTGAGTGCCGATGTGAAATATCGCTGCTGAAAGACAATCGCAGTTTAAAGGTCAATATTTAAGATAGCGCATCTAATATAATTGATTCAGCAGTAATTACATATCCCTTCATTACTGCAATAACATGTCGGCAGGTACTGCAATCCTGCTACATGTTGTCCTGAGTACAGGGACATGTTGAACATGAGAAATGGCTGTACATGACACCTCCTGCAGATGTCAGACCGATCTCTCTGCAGCGTTCCTGAGTGCCGAGGAAACATCACATAAAGCAATCCAGATCAATATTTAAGATAGCGAGCTAAATGTCAGCATATTAATTCCCTTATTACTGTCAATAACAGTGAGGTACTGCAATCCGTACGGATCTGAGTAAACAGCTAGCTGAGGTTCATTACATTAGCAGAGCTATTAGTGATTCTGTGTGCCACCGGCCTCCACAACGCTTCACTTGATTTAAAAATATGTGTGTCTCATTTCTGACTCGACTGAGCCAATGCTTGTTTGTCTAATGCTAGGGAAATGTTTTTAGAGGATGTCTTTATGTTGCTGAAACTTTTGCTCAATCTCTTCTGTATATATTTACTGTGTGTGTGTGTGTCTGTGTCTGTGTGTGTGTGTATGTCTGTGTCTGTGTGTGTGTGTGTGTGTGTGTGTGTGTGTGTGTGTGTGTGTGTGTGTGTGTCTGTCTGTGTGTGTGTGTGTGTGTGTGTGTGTGTGTGTGTGTGTGTGTCTGTCTGCGTCTGTGTGTTGTGTGTGTGTGTGTGTGTGTGCTGCATCTGTGTGTGTGTGTGTCTGTGTCTGTGTCTGCATCTGTGTGTGTGTGTGTCTGCTCTGTGTCGTGTGTCTGTGTCTGTGTCTGTGTGCTGTGTCTGTGTGTGTGTGTGTGTGTGTGTGTGTGTGTGTGTGTGTGTGTGTGTGTGTGTGTGTGTGTGTGTGTGTGTGTGTGTGTGTGTGTGTGTGTGTGTGTGTGTGTGTGTGTGTCTGTGTGTCTGTGTCTGTGTCTGTGTCTGTGTCTGTGTCTGTGTGTGTGTGTGTGTGTGTGTGTGTGTGTGTGTGTGTGTGTGTGTGTCTGAATCTGTGTGTGTGTGTGTGTGTGTGTGTGTGTGTGTGTGTGTGTCTGTGTCTGTGTCTGTGTGTCTCTGTCTGTCTGTGTGTGTGTGTGTGTGTGTGTGTGTGTGTGTGTGTGTGTGTGTGTGTGTGTGTCTGCATCTCTGTGTGTGTGTGTGTGTGTGTGTGTGTGTGTGTGTGTGTCTGCATCTCTGTGTGTGTGTTTGTGTGTGTGTGTGTGTGTGTGTGTGTGTGTGTGTGTCTGCATCTCTCTGTGTGTGTGTTTGTGTGTGTGTGTGTGTGTGTGTGTGTGTGAATCTGTGTGTGAATCTGTGTGTGTGTGTGTGTGTTGTGTGTGTGTGTGTGTGTGTGTGTGTGTGTGTGTGTGTGTGTGTGTGTGTTAGCTTTTGTTTTATTTATTTAGTGTCATTATTTTCGTCATTTTTGTAATTTTGTCACTTTTATTTTTGTTTTATCTAAGTTGTTTAATTAAATATTTTGTTTTATATTATTTTTGCTTCATTTGAATTAACACAAATATTGTGATAGTATGTTAACAGTATAAATATTGCATATTTTACAGTATAAAGGAAATAAATAGCAGAAGATTAGATAATAAGGGATATTAAAATAAAATAAGGAATAAAAGGAAACAATACAATAAAATAAATAAATTAACTAATGAGTTAAATATGCATCAGATTTAATTATGTATAACAGGCAATATGCATCTGAGTATGTACATGTAAATTAATGAATTAAGTAAATAAATGTAATATGCATTGAATGAATGAATGAATGAATACATTCAATATGCATCTATTTAAATAATATATAACAGGCAATATGCATCTGAGTATAAATAATTATATAACTAAATAGATACAATACACATTTGATTAATGCATGTATATTGAATGAATGAATAATAGGTAGTGATAATAACCCTGGATCATTCATGGATCATTGGCACATCATTTGTCTCTGAATGATAAAACAGCATGAATCTGATGCACACAGAGTCTAAAGAGCAGAAGAGCGCGTGTCTCAGCCTGATCTGAAGACTGTGTCGTGTTGTCTTCTCTCGCTGCAGGTGGTTCGAGCCGTTTGTTATCCAGTGGTTGGATGAAAATGAAGACGTAGCGATGGATTTCCTCAACGGAGCTCTAGAGAGAGATAAAAAAGATGGGGTGAGTTTCTCGCATTGTTATGTTTCTTCGGTGGAGCTTTTCATTTGTGAAATTGACAAACAGTCTAACGCTGCAGGTACCATCTAAACCTGACATTAACACTAAACGCTGCTTTTCTCAGTTTAATAGTGTAATTATGACGGTCAGGATGAGTTTATTTCTCTCGATTTTGCATCCCGATAAAGACGGGACACTTTTAGTGCCCTAACAAAATGAAGTGCAAAGGATACACTTTGTTTGTGTGAGTAATGATGGGAAATATTTTAGGATATCTTAACTAGTTGCTTATCAGCATGCATATTACTCGAATATTAGCCATGTATTAGTAGTAATTAAGCACACATTAATGCATCCCTAATACTACCCAACACCTACACTTAACAACTACCACACTAACTATTAATAAGCAGCAAATTATGAATTTATGGAGGGAAAAGTCGTAGTTAATAGTGAATAAGTGTTCTCTATTCTAAATGAGGGATTAATCGCTCTCATTCTGCACGTATAGTAATGGAAAGTGTCACCTGTCTTCTTGTAAACCAGCTAAATGAGTATTTCTTTGGCAAGCTGTTCACTATTATTCATCATCCGTACATAAATGCATGCATACTAAATTGCACAATCAACATTCCCAGTTGCATCGTAATTATGATCAATATCAGTTTCCGTGTTTCTTTAACCCTCATGTTGTGCTCCAGTGCTTTTGACCCGAAGAGGATTGTCTTTTCTGGAAAACGCTAGTTAATGTTATTGCTTATAGGTTTCACCTCATGCCATATTATTACTAAATCTACGTGTTAGGTTTTTTACTTTGAAATGATTGATCATAAGCTTTATTGATCTGAGCTCATGAGTGCTTGTTAATTAGACGTGTGGATAAACTGATGAATTGAAGGCATTAAGAAGATGAGCGTTTGTTAAATAACAGAACTAACATTTCATTTGTAACATTATCAATGTCTTTTGATTAAATTAGTATTAAAGTATTAAATTAAATGGTAATACTTTACAATAACTACATTAACTAACAATGAGCAAAACAGTACATATGCAACAGTATTTATTCATCTTTGTTAATATTAGTTAATACAATTAAAATAGTTATGTGTTAGTTCATGTTAGCTCTGGTCCATTAAATAATATTAATGTTTTAACTTTAGATTTTTTAATAATATAAACTTTTGATTTTAATTATGCTTTAGTAAATGTGTAAATTAAAATGAATAAATTAAGTAATTTTTGTTAATGTTATATAGTTAGCTAATGTTAGCAGAAAAAACTTAAGTTACAAATTAAAGTAAATTAAATGATATTAATTTAAATCAAATTAGATTAATTTAATTATATTGTTAGTTCATGTTAATGTCGTTAACTAATGTTAGCAGATAGAACCTTAAGTGTTATACATTTCTTACAAAATTACATTACAAATTAATTAAATGTATAAATAATTAATAAAATCTCACTGACACAAAATGTTTGAATGGTGCTGTTTATCTCATATGAAAAAGAGCATTAAAAAAGTCATTAAACGTCTATTGTTTCGGTGAATAAAAACGGCAGAATTTTCTGTTTTATTTTATAAACAAAGGACAAAATGAAGCTATTCTGGGGTCCTTGGATCACTACTGAAGAACCATGCCATTTTTGAGTGCATATTGGCTAAATAATCTACAAATAATGCTTTTTTCACTCAAAAACTGAGATGCATAAGTTCAGATCAATGAGGCTTATGATCAAAGAAACACAAAACCTGTTCTACTTGAACTAAAGCAAGTCGAACACTAGATTTGGTGCAGGATTTAGCCATTTTAAAAGGTTGGTCATTTTTGACTTGAACAAAGGGTTAATTGCAAATCCTAACTACAGTCAAAATCACTATAAAACAATATTATGTTATAAATGCGTTCATTCTTCAGCTCAAAGCAACAGCTTTATAACAGTTTCAGTTTCGATAAGCGCTCTCTCTCTTTGGATCCGAGCGTGAATATGAATATTTGATATTTTTCTCTTTAATGACATTTGCTCTGTGAATTCATAGAGAAGTGCGTGTTCCTCTGACGTGATGAAGGGAATCAGACGGGTGGATAAACTGATCAATTAAAAGCATTAGGCTGATGAGTGTTTGTGAAATCACCAAACAAACGCTTCTGATGTGAATATGAGCTGCTGTTACTCAATGTTTAGTGCTCTTAATATCAGCCAATGCTGTGATATGTGACACTGACAAATATAATCAATCGCACATGAGCATTTCAGACGCAGATTAGTCTTTCAGAGCACGCAGAAGTGTGTTTTTCTCCAGCGCTGCTTCTGAGATGACATGAGCGGAGAGAGTTGCTAACTGTTTAGATGCGCTCGGGTTCAAGTCTTGAGAGATTCAACTCTACATTAAGATGCTAATGGAGCAGCACTCTCAGTTAATTGTGTAATGATTATTAGGCTAGTGTTTGCTGGCAGAAGCGCCTGGAGAATAAGGGCAGAAGCGCAGGTTAATTGTGTCGTAGGTTATGTTGGCATGCATTCCCAACGGCTGTGAATCATCTTCAGCGCCTCCTGGCAGCGTCTCAGCTTCAGGGCTTCTTATCAACAAACAATACCATGAGACGGATTAATACGGTTCAAAATAACTGCTTTAAAATGCATTTTATTTCTGTGATGCAGCTGTATTTTCAGCATCATTACTGCAGTCTTCAGCGTCACATGATCTTCAGAAATCATAATAATATACTGATTTACTGCTCAAGAAACATTTCTGATTATTATCAATGTTTAAAACAGCTGTGACGAATATTTTGTGTATTTTTTATTTTTATTTTTGTCTTACAGTCAGCCACTGAAAATAGCATTATATTTTTTTTTTTTTACTTTTGTAACATTATAAATGTCTTTACTGTCACTTTTGATCAATTTAATGCCTTTCTGGTTTGAAAAATAAAAATAAATAAAATAAAACAAATGATAAAATTAAACAAAATCAAATATCTTACTGACCTCAAATTTGTGAACATCTACAAAAAAGAGCCCTGTGAAGAACCATACTAGATCTTAATGACAATCTGGACCTCTTCTTGAACCGTGTTTCTTGTTATGCAGCGAATGCTGAAGTTATGGGAAACTGTGATATGATCATTAATGCTTCTTCTGTGGTGTTTCGATTGCAGTTCCAGCAGACGTCAGAACATGCTCTCTTCTCCTGCTCCGTGGTGGATGTGTTCACACAGCTCAACCAAAGCTTTGAGATCATTAAGAAGCTGGAGTGTCCAAACCCTCAAGCTCTCGCTCACTTCATGTGCAGGTTTGCAAAGGTAAGTTCAAGTTCAAGTTCATTTATTTATATAGCACATTCACAATGTCCGGAAAAGCTCCCACACTAACAAAATGAATACAGTAAAACGTCACAATGTCTCGACTCAACTCAAAATAAAAGCCAAGGAATACAGGTGTGTCTTAAGAAATGACTCGGAGCAGTTCTTATGTGCACAGGTAAACTATTCCACACATTAGGTGCTACCACTGAAAAAGCCTTTATTTTTTAATCTGGCTCTCGGAGCACCTGATTGGACGACCTCAGTGCTCTAGCAGGAGCGTGGACATGTAAAAGCTCTGATAAATAGGCAGGTGCCAACCCATGTACAATCTTAAAAACAATCAATAGAAGCTTGAGCTCAATCCTGAAGCGGACAGTGTAGTGAAGCTAAGACTGGGGTAATGTGCTCATACTTTTAGTCCCAGGTAAGAGCCGAGCTGCTGCATTCTGGACTGGCAAGCGTTGAAGAGACGACTGATCCAAACCAACATACAACGAGTTACAATAGTCCAGATGTTATAAAAGCATGTGTTACACTTTCAAACTCCTTACGCGGCAGGTAGGGCTTGACTTTAGCCAACAGTCTAAGTTGAAAAAAACTGTTTTTCTAATCTGTTTTTCAAATTTAAAAGCACTGTAATAAATCACACCGAGATTCCTGGTAAATGGACGAACATGCAAGTCTAAATGACCAAGTGCATCTACACAAGCACTTAAATCCCCAGGACGACCGAACACAACAATCTCAGTCTTATTTTCATTAAGACAAAGAAAGTTCTGCTCCAGCCATGTTTTAAGGTAAGACAGAATCCAGAGAGAATGGATGTCACTTGAGGCTGTGCATTGGAGATTTGGCCATGCACTTAAAAAAATCTAACCCCTAAAGATGCCAAATCTATGCAACTCACAGTCTGTGGCAGTGTGAGGAAAGATCCCAGAGTTCAGTAAAGAATTGCATGTGTTAACAGTAATAATCACACTAAACGGTTGTTCTGCCTAAGCAGCATTACTCTAACTGTAGGGTGTCATACGGTTGCCAGGCAGCTGAGAGCATAACATGATGAACAAATGATGGAGAAGAGCTTTGACACAGAAAAATAATAGACCTGCATTGCCTGAAAGCATTTTAATGTTGCTTAAAAAAAAGTTTGGGGTTGGTATGTTTTTTAAATGTTTTTAGAAGATGTCTCGTTGCATTTATTTGATCAAAAATACAGTAAAATTGTGAAATACTTTTATTTCACAACTGTTTTCTATGTGAATATGTTAAACTATAATTTATTTCTGTGATCAAAGCTGTATTTTCAGCATCATTACTGCAGTCTTCAGCGTCACATGATCTTCAGAAATCATAATAATATACTGATTTACTGCTCAAGAAATATTTCTGATTATTATCAATGTTGAAAACTTCATATTTTGTTGTGGAAACGTGATACATTTTACTTTTCATTATTTACAGATGAATAGAACGTTTTTATTTGAAATAGAAACTTTTGTAACATCATAAATGTTTGTACATTTTAATTCACTTTTCATCCTTTCTGAATAAAAGTATTAATTTCTTTAAAAAGAAATTTGGTGGCAAATTTTCTAGGTGGGGCGCCACATCCAAACATTTTAGCATACATCCCAAAATGATTTATCCCAGTATAAAAAAATATAAGGATTAAGACATGAAACATTTTAAATAAAGAAAATAGTTTTTTACCGCATGTAAGATTTTTTACCAATTCAAGATTTTTTCAAGAAAAAATATTTCTAAATTTTTCAAATTTTTTTTATTAAATCAAAATGATGTATGCAATAAATTTGTATTCAATCATTGAACCATTTTCTATACATGTACAGGTGCATCTCAATAAATTATAATGTCGAGGAAAAGTTCATTTATTAGTAATTCAACTCAAATTGTGAAACTCGTGTATTTAATAAATTCAATGCACACAGACTGAAGTAGTTTAAGTCTTTGTTTCTTTTAATTGTGATGATTTTGGCTCACATTTAAGCCAAAACAGCTCTAAACAAATATGTGTGATTTTGATGTCAACAGGAGATATTTCACTGGAGGAAGCATTATTATGATTTATGTATTTTGGCCAGAGGCAATGGCTTGAAGTTAAAGACATATTAATGCTGGATTTGTTTCAGCTTTTGTCTTCTCCAGATGTTAACTGATGGACTCGAGTGCTGTGGATTATTGTGATGTTTTTATCAGACTCTCATTCTGACGGCACCCATTCAAATATTCCTTTAATTATTATACTTATATATTTTAACACTTATGTATTAACATGTTTTTAGCCAAGATGTTAGAGGTTTGATCACGTCGCAAAACCTTTTAGCAATAGCAACAGCACAAATGAACATATCAAGTCAAACAGATTATTAAAACAGTGTACTCACTCGCTTAAACACACAGCAGATTGCATAAGACCAGCTAATGTACTTTCCTATTGTACGTGTCTCAGTAATGATGACTGAGGGAAGAGAGAGAGAGAGAGAGAAGAGCAGAGAGAGAGAGAGGAGGAGAGAGGAGAGAGAGGAGGAGGAGGAGAGAGGGGAGAGGAGAGGAGGAGAGAAGAGAGAGAGGGAGGAGAGAGAGGAAGGGAGGAGAGGAGAGAGAGAGAAGGAGGAGAGAGAGAGAGGAGGAGAGAGAGGGAGAGAGGAGAGGAGAGGAGAGAGA
>CM049824.1:2105000-2120000 GCA_027422435.1 Schizopygopsis pylzovi
CATTGACTTTGATTGGACGGCTTGCAGATGCTTCCTTCGTTTCTAACAAATAACTTGCGAGACCTTCTCGCGTCCTCGTCTCCTTCCTCTGTGCTTTCAACTTTATGCTCTTTGTGCAAAATGACATGATTCGCGGCGCTCTTTTGTGCTACCTCGAATTTTCACCGTGTCTTCCTGTAATGATTATAAAAGCTTGACACGTAGGACGTCTGCGGCGGGAAGAAAGACAGATGTATCTTTTAAGAGCTATGACAGGACCACAGAGAGACAATCACGCGGCCGGTAATTAAAGACATATCTCTGTTCGGTCTCCTCGACGCTCATTCATGGTTTAACTGACAGCTCGGTTCATCCTAAGAATATCTACATCTTTAAACGCACCGATGCCCATAAATCAGCTCACCGGAGTTTATATACATTGTCTAGAATTCAATTAACGAGTGTGTGAATCAGCCGCTCGTCACAGAGACAATGTTCCCTCGTTTCAATTAGCGCGACAGCTTCGTATTTGGGTTTCAGAGCTTGACACCTATTTGTCAGACGGCTGACATGTGACCTTTAGGAAGTGGGGCGGTGCAGACAGTAAGAGCCAGTTTTAATTAGCTTATAGACTCCTGTGCTAATTACGCACTCCCACCCATCCAATTAAGTCGTGGGATGATCTCTAGTTCATCTGTGTGTCAACACACATCTGATTATTTGACATTTACTGGAACAGACACGTTTTACCCAAAATGCATTGCGTGTCACCTGGAGGAACCGGGGTCAGTCGCTCTGCTCATTTAACACCAGTCATCACAAACTGAGTCTGGAGGTCCTACCATCAGCCGGTTATTGAGTTTAATGTTTTATCATCTTTTCCATTACATATATTCATTTCACACATAAAAAGAACATGCTTTTAATATATTTGAAAATGTGATAAAAAAAGATCTTCATACTGTATGAATCTAATGCATTCTTTTCATTCGTTTTCCCCCAAATAATAAATAAATACATTTGTTTATTTTAATAATAATAATAATAATTAAAATCATTATTATATTGTTTATATTATATTTTTATGTTTTTAATGCAGTCTTATGCATTGTTTTAATTAGTTTGCCCCCAAAATAATAACAAATAAATAAACAATAATAACTGTAGTTTATTTAATTATAAGTATAATAATTATTGTATTATTTATAGTATATTTATATATTTAAAATGTTCCAATGCTCTTTTGTTTATCCCCCCAAAATCATAAAAATAAATAATGCATAATTTGTCTGTCTATCTTTGTAATTTTGTATATTTTATTTCACAGAGATCAGTGACCTTCCTACATTATTGCAACAGTTATGTTAATTAGATGCATATTTATTTATCTGTTTGTTTGTTTGTTTATCATGCATATTGCCTGCTATACATAATTTAATCAGTTGCATATTGTCTGTTACACATCGATTTCCTTAGATGCATATTTATTCATCTGTTTGTTTGTTTATCATGCATATTGCCTGCTATACATAATTTAATAATTTGCATATTTAATTTATTGATTTATTTGTTCTGTCTATTTATCTATGTATCTATCTATCTATTTAGATAGATAGATTATTAATATTTTCAAAATATTTGGGTTTTGGAGTGAAACGTGGACAGTTTTGTTATATCGAGAGTTTATAAATATATAGATTTATAATAAAAACATGCAATGCATTAGAATTCAAATGTATTAAATTGTGCATTAGGGCAACCTGTCAGATGCATTATAAACTATTAGGATTATGACTAACTAATATAATAACTATTACAGTGTAACAAAATACAACAGACTTGAACTATTATTAGATATAATGAAACACTATGCTTGAAGAAAACTTAATTTCATGTATTTTCAAAAGGAAATAAATGAGTGTTTGAATATAACTCAGCTGTGTAAATCTGCCTTTTCTCTGGAGAGGCGGAGGCTGTGTAATGAAATTCAGATTTACTGCCGCTGATGAAAGTAAGATGTGCAACATCAACGATCAGCATCCAGACGAATCGATGCCCTGTGTATATATTCACACAAGTCTCCTTGCATTAGCAGGGCGGAGGGCTTTTGAAGACTGGATGTTCGATCGATCAGTCATATCTCGTCTATCTTTCTTCTCTCGACAGTCCTGCATCCTCCTGAACAACGTCCAGCAGCTCCGAGTTCTGCTGGAGAAGATGTTCGAGTCCATGGGAGGAAAACAGGTCAGTATGGTCTGTGTGAGTGAAGCTGTTGAACGTCCCTTACTGTAAAGCTGCGTTCATCAATGTCTGAATTACTGTAATTATGAATCTGATTAGCTGGAACTAGAAGGTCTTTCTCTTGAATCAGGCTTCGGGCTACAGCTGATTCGTTTCCTTCATCAACGCTTACTGATGATGTATATATCACTGAACAGTTACCCGGAGCGCTTGCTGTGTTTCTGTTTCACTCGGATTCAGTTTAGTCCTTTATGATTTCATCAATGACTCTGTCAGTACTTAAAGATTAATTATATACTTAACAAATACACTAAACTAAACTAGTACTGTTTTTGTTAACATTTATTTAATTTTATTTTAAATAAACGAAAAAAACATGATTGTTTTTTTTGGTAACTATTTTATATTTTATGAAATTTTATTTTATTTCTAATTTATTTGATGTGTATCATTAGATGCTCACTGAATCGCCAGTTGGAAATTACACACGTCTCAAAAAATAAATTTTAATCATTTTATTTATAAAATTTAAACAGATTTTATAATAAATAAAAAACTAATAAATAATGATCCTTTCAGTTATTTGGGTTAAATATTTGATTTGAGTTTACATGACATAAGTAATGATTTTTAATGATAATAAAATAAAAGCAATATTGCTGGAACACTTTATTTTATTATTTTATTTTAAATAAATTTCCGTTTATTTGGACACAATGTAAATATGTATCCTAATCTATGTTCAGAAATCAACACTTCTCACAAAATACAGTAACAATCAATAATTATCATTTTCAACAATTATCATAAGTATTCAATTATCAACCATTATCATAAGTATTTGAGTAGTTTGACAAATTAATTATTTATAACGATTACTTCTTTGAGTGATTCAGTGAATTGATAGAATTATTGAAACCGATTTGAGTTGACAGATATTTTAATCTGTCACTTTTATTAAATACAACGAATCTCTTATGTTGAGATGTGTTTTATTTCCATAAAGAGCAGACTGTAATATATGCTGTCTATTTATATCATTAGTATTGTTTTGCCTCATCCGGTCTTTCTTTCTAATCACATTTATGTCCTATTTCATTTGTATTTTAGCACAATGTTTGGTTAGCATTGGCAGTAAAGATCTGTTCAAGAAGCTTTTAAGGAATAGTTCACCTAAAAATGATCATTTGATGAACATATGCCCACCCCCAGGACATCCAAGATTAGGATGAGTTTGTTTCTTCATCAGATTTGGAGAAATGTAGCATTGCATCAGTGTCTCAGCAATGGATGCTCTGCAGTGAATGGGTGCCGTCAGAATGAGAGTCTGATAAAAACATCACAATAATCCACAGCACTCCAGTCCATCAGTTAACATCAAAAGCCATTGCTTTTGGCTCAAATATGAGTCCATATTCTATTATAATATTATATATATATAATCTTCCTCTAGTGCATCTCCTGTTCCAGCTACACATTAGTTTAGAGCTGTTTTGTCTTGTAAACGCTGCTTTATCTGTGCAGATTTCTCTCCTGATTCAGACCAGATGACTTTTTATGGACTCGTATTTTAGTTAAAAACATCTTAATGCTGTATTAGTTTCAGTTTTTGTCTTCTCCAGATGTTAACTGATGGACTGGAGTGGTGTGTATTATTGTGATGTTTTTATCAGACTCTCATTCTGACGGCACCCATTCACTGCAGAGCATCCAGTTTCTGTACTGATCAAATATGGACAAGTGATGCAATGCTAGATTTCTCCAAATCTGACGAAGAAACAAACCCATCCTGATCTCATTAGCATATGTGAGCATATGTTCGTCAAATAATGAATTTTTGTGTGAACTATTCCTTAAAAGCTTCTTGTACAGTTCTTTACTGTTCAAGAAGTACATTTTCAGCAAATTTTCATTTTTGGGTGAACTGTTCCTTTAAGAGAATCATGAAAATCATTGAATTTATTAAAAAAGAAAATAATTCTCCATCCCCCAAAACCTATTCAAGATTATCCACACGTGCACGGGTCCATTTGACATCCAGTGTTGCCCTAGAAAGTGAGTTCAGAGTAGAATCGCCTCATAATTACGGTAACTCTGCATGATGTGAACGCATCTTAACCTCCCGTGTGAATTGAGCATGCGTGTGATTCTTCTCTCTGTTCTCTCCAACGATGATAATATCCTTGTTTCTTGTCGTTCCCGTCTCCTCTGGGCTCTTGCACCAGGAGGAAGGGATTGTGGTCTTCTGCAAGGTGTGTGGACAGGTTTCCTCTAACATCTCTATCCACCGCTGCTCTACAGCCAGAATTCTGTCATCATTTACTCATCCTCATGTCGTTCCAAGCCTGTAAGACTTTCTGTCTTTATGTTTGGAGCAACATTCAATGACAGCAAATGATGACGTTGCTCTCTGGTTGTGAATTCTGGCTGTAGTGTACGGTCCTAATTCATCCCGGTTGAGCGGTTTAACTGGACACGTTTGAGCAGCACGAGCACCCATTGAAACGCATCACTTCCTGTCTCTCGTACTTCCTGTCCCGCCCCCTCGAGAGCATGCTGCACCTGCTCGAGTTTCCAGGCATGAAACCTCACCAGGACGATTTTCTTCAATAACCGAGACTTGCTAACACTCAATGTTTAAGTGTTCAGCCAAAACTGAACAATCGGTCATTATTTATTCACCTTAATGCACTCATATAAATATTCAGGCCTAAATATAACATTCATGTTCTGTAATTGCATATAAATGTGTGTGTGTGTGTGTGTGTGTGTGTGTGTCTGTCTGTCTGTCTGTCTGTCTGTCTGTCTGTCTGTCTGTCTGTCTGTCTGTCTGTGTGTGTGTGTGCCTCTGCGTCTGTGTGTGTGTGTGTGTGTGTGTGTGTGTGTGTGTGTGTGTCTGTCTGTCTGTCTGTCTGTCTGTCTGTCTGTCTGTCTGTGTCTGTGTGTGTGTGTGTGTGTGTGTGTGTGTGTGTGTGTGTGTGCCTCTGCGTCTGTGTGTGTGTGTGTGTGTGTGTGTGTGTGTGTGTGTGTGTCTGTCTGTCTGTCTGTCTGTCTGTCTGTCTGTCTGTCTGTCTGTCTGTCTGTCTGTCTGTGTCTGTGTGTGTGTGTGCCTCTGTGTCTGTGTGTGTGTGTGTGTGTGTGTGTGTGTGTGTGTGTGTGTGTGTGTGTGTGTCTGTCTGTCTGTCTGTCTGTCTGTCTGTCTGTCTGTCTGTCTGTCTGTCTGTCTGTCTGTCTGTGTGTCTGTGTCTGTGTGTGTGTGTGTGTGCCTCTGTGTCTGTGTGTGTGTGTGTGTGTGCCTCTGCGTCTGTGTGTGTGTGTGTGTGTGTGTCTGTGTGTCTGTGTGTGTGTGTGTATACACAAAATGTCCAAATATACTTTGTAAATATATATATTTTTTAATATATGTAAAATATATATGTATATATATTTTTTTCTAAACATTTCTTAGTATATTTTGCCCTCCATATATTTCAGTCCAATGAAAATACATATGTCACATTTTAAGAAAAATTGTAAATGTATTTTCTTGTCCTTGAAATATGTTTTGCTATATATATTGGTACATGAAGGTTGAATCTAAATATATTTTCAATTTCAAAAATATATTTTATTGAACTTCACTCTTTACAATATATAGTTGACATATATTTAAAATACATTTTAGATAAAAAAATTGCCATAAGGAAATATATTTTAATGTGAGCTAATGCACATTTCTCAGTCAAAACTGGCTAGTTGTTGGACAAAATGATGTTCAATTAAAATATGAGAATGGAAAAAAAATAGATTTATTGATAATAAATATATAAAGCTGGTTATTGTTGACTAAACACATTCACTTAATTAATACAAGGGCAGAAATCTGATTGATGTATGACTGAGAAGTATGTATAACATTAAGTTTATTCGTTTGTTAAATCTGTTTAATTCAAATTGATTTTATATGCAATTCAAATACATAAATCTTACATTTAGGCCTAAATAATTATGTGAGTGTTTTGTTTCAAACCTCTGTAACTTTCTAATTTATGTGGAACACAAAAAGAAAACGTTACAAGAATGATTATTCTCGCATGCAATGTCAGTGAAATATAAATAAGCTGTAAAAATGACAAACCGCAGCTTAAAAGTGTCATAAAAGCAGTCGATGTCACTCATGCACATGTACAGTATATATTTCAAGTCATGTGACCGCTTTGTGTGAGGAACACACTGTACATTTAACTAAAATCAAAAGTCACATATGATGCTTTTATGGTGTTTTTTGGAGCATTTCATAATTCACTTTTTTGCATTGCATTGCATCACTTTCTTGTGGAATAGAGCAGCATGAACATATTGCATAACTTCTTTTGAGTTCCATGGAAAAAAGAAAGTGACCGGTTTAGAAGAATGACCTGAAGGTGAATAAATGATGACAGGATTTTGATTTCTGCTGAACTAACACTTTACTGATGGCTAGTAGAGCTGTTATGCCTGAACTTGCTTTTTAATCATGTGCGATGTTTATGATTATGATACCAGAGTTTGGAAGGCTTTAGGTTTTTTCTGGTTGCACTATTCACAGATTTTTTTAAGGGACCTATTATTGCCTCTTTTACAAGAAGTCTCAGGTGTCTCTAGAATATGTCTGTGAAGTTTCAGCTCAAAATACCCCACAGATCATTTACAGGGGTCATGAACTGCCTGTGTTGTATTAGCTCTTTGAACCCATTCCACACTGAAAATGACAATTTTTCAACAGAAGTAAAAACATGCAGATACATGTCTCTTTAAATGCAAATGAGCTGCTGCATCCCCGCCCCCTTTTCCAAAAGAGGGCGGAGCCTTTACAGCTCATTCCTCACACAATCTGCCAAAATAAAACATCTGTTTGGTCTTGATTATCATCTCTAGCAGTCATGCTCACGTGACATTGCAGTGAAAGTTTATTATTTACATGCGCTTTTAAAGCCGTACGTTATGTCTGTGAACTTGTGGAAAGAGATGTCTTGTGTATATTAGCAGTCGTTGAACGCCGTTCATAATGTGCTGAAATCACTGGGTAGTTTTTGTCCAGCTGTAAAGTACTTCAAATGAAAGATTCATAAAGGCAGATCATTCGTACGAGCGCCAGAGGTCTGTCAGATTAAGGTGATATGTCTGGCCTCTGTAGAAATGAAGTCATTAGTGCTTTAAAAAGAGTCCAGCTGTTTGAAAGAGTGACTAATTAATGAATTCTGCCTCCCTCATGAAACTCGATTAGTTCTGAGGAAATAAAAGCCAAACGCTCCAAATATAACCCTGCCCCGCCACCGTTCCCAGAGCAATTAGCAAAGAGAAAGAAAAATGTAATTACAGTGGCTCGTTATCATGGATTTATAAATACAAGATCCCAAACTGTCCAAGAATAATTAATTACGTGAGTCAAAGTTAGTTTGATAGTGCCGCTGTCCATCAGAATAACCGGACACACGTATCGCCCGTTATCTGCTAATTAATGATACGAGGTAGACCACAGGTGCGGTATTCCCTAATTAAGAAACTAATTTGAATATAATGAATTCAGCTATAACTTAACAATATTAATATTTCACTTCTTACAGCGCTTTTAGTCCATGTTTTAGCACAAATCCGTCTGTAATTATCAGTCAGGCAGACCTCCCTGATTTCAGATGCTTTTAAATCCTCGCACAAATACAAATCTTTTAAAAACACATGAAGTTTCATACATAAATAATATTTTTGTTTGATTTCTGTCTCGTGGGTAAAAACTGTTCTGGTGATACAGTATTTTCCTGTAAATAAAAATTATATTTTTCCACACTAAATACTCATAACTGCATTGAGGAAAAAATAAATGATCATTACCATAATGCTTGCATATGTTTTAATATTTATTTAGCAGTGCAACAGGTGATAACAACATGAATAAATAGTATTTGTAAAATGTATTTAATACTATAATATAACAATATATATAAATAGAATCATAATATAAATATATATAATATAATATATATAAATATAACCATAACTAAATCATAAATGTATGTATATATATATATATATGAAAAATACTTCCGTTTAAATTAATATTCAAGAATAAAGGGAATTAATTTTTTTATAAATATATATATATATTACTGTACTGAGTATACAATTATATATATATATTACTGTACTGAGTATAAAATTATATATATAAATAATATAAATATATAAAATAATACATTATATATATATATATATATGACAATAAAATACATTTATAAGTTATTTCAGACAATAATAAAGATAGTTTTCTCATTTAAATTGTAATAAAATAACAAACGCTTTATGATTTAAATGAGTATTTTCATTAAAGTATAAAGTAAATGTAAAATTATATATTTCTATTCTTTACTGTAATGATAAAATTATATATATTTATAAACATTTATGTTTTATTACAGTAATGAGAATTAGGGTGGAGATGCCATCATGAACAGACTTTTCTTGAAGCACGCTATAATATTGCGGATGAAATAATAATGTGTGAAGCGTTGGTTGTGTTTGTGTGATCAGTCGTGTCTTCTCTGAGGAGATCTCTCACACCAGCATGGGCCCGCTGTCGTCACTGACGGGAACCATACACACTCTTACAACACTATCAGCCGTTCATCCCAACACATGGACCCGCTGCCGTCACTGACGGGAACCATACACACTCTTACAACACTATCAGCCGTTCATCCCAACACATGGACCCGCTGCCGTCACTGACGGGAACCATACACACTCTTACAACACTATCAGCCGTTCATCCCAACACATGGACCCGCTGCCGTCACTGACGGGAACCATACACACTCTTACAACACTATCAGCCGTTCATCCCAACACATGGACCCGCTGCCGTCACTGACGGGAACCATACACACTCTTACAACACTATCAGCCGTTCATCCCAACACATGGACACCCTGCCGTCACTGACGGGAACCATACACACTCTTACAACACTATCAGCCGTTCATCCCAACACATGGACACCCTGCCGTCACTGACGGGAACCATACACACTCTTACAACACTATCAGCCGTTCATCCCAACACATGGACACCCTGCCGTCACTGACGGGAACCATACACACTCTTACAACACTGTCAGCCGTTCATCCCAACACATGGACCCGCTGTCGTCACTGACGGGAACCATACACACTCTTACAACACTATCAGCCGTTCATCCCAACACATGGACCCGCTGCCGTCACTGACGGGAACCATACACACTCTTACAACACTGTCAGCCGTTCATCCCAACACATGGACACCCTGCCGTCACTGACGGGAACCATACACACTCTTACAACACTATCAGCCGTTCATCCCAACACATGGACCCGCTGCCGTCACTGACGGGAACCATACACACTCTTACAACACTATCAGCCGTTCATCCCAACACATGGACCCGCTGCCGTCACTGACGGGAACCATACACACTCTTACAACACTGTCAGCCGTTCATCCCAACATATGGACACCCTGCCGTCACTGACGGGAACCATACACACTCTTACAACACTATCAGCCGTTCATCCCAACACATGGACACCCTGCCGTCACTGACGGGAACCATACACACTCTTACAACACTGTCCGTTCATCCCAATCATGGACCCCTGCCGTCACTGACGGGAACCATATACTCTTTACAATTTCAAAACATTTTCCCAACTTCACTCTTTACAATCATAGTTGCATATCATAAAATACACTTTAAATAAGCCTATCTGCCATAAGGACACCCTTCTTAACGGTAATGCACATTACACAACTTAAAACTGATCAGCCGTTCACCCAATCACGGACAATCCACGAACTGAGGGAACCATACACAATTTATTGATAATAAATATAAAGCTGGTTATTCTAACTGGACCCCTTCACTGAAGAATACAAGGTCTTAAACTATGACTAGCCGTTATCCCATCACATTAGCCTTCCGTTTGTTAAACTTATAATCTAAAGACTTATACTGCAATCCAAACATAAACCCTCCTAGGCCTAAATAATTATGTGAGTGTTTTGTTTCAAACCTCTAACTTTCCATTATGTGGAACACCAAAGAAAACGTTACAAGAATGATTATTCTCGCATGCAATGTCAGTGAAATATAATAAGCTAAAATGACAAACGCAGCTTAAAAGTGTCATAAAAGCAGTCGATGTCACTCATGCACATGTACAGTATATATTTCAAGTCATGTGACCGCTTTGTGTGAGGAACACAGTGTACATTTAACTAAAATAAAAAGTCACATATGATGCTTTTATGGTGTTTTTGGAGCATTTCATAATTCACTTTTTTGCATTGCATTGCATCACTTTCTTGTGGAATAGAGCAGCATGAACGTATTGCATAACTTCTTTTGAGTTCCATGGAAAAAAGAAAGTGACCGGTTTAGAAGAATGACCTGAAGGTGAATAAATGATGACAGATTTGGGTATTTGCTGAACTAACCCTTTACTGATGGCTAGCAGAGCTGTTATGCCTGAACTTGCTTTTTAATCATGTGCGATGTTTATGATTATGATACCAGAGTTTGGAAGACTTTAGGTTGTTCCTGATGTTTAGGTTGCACTATTCACAGATTTTTTTTTTTTAAGGGACCTATTATTGCCTCTTTTACAAGAAGTCTCAGGTGTCCCTAGAATATGTCTGTGAAGTTTCAGCTCAAAATACCCCACAGATCATTTACAGGGGTCATATATTCCTGTGTTTTATTAGCTCTTTGAAACCTTTATTCCACACTGAAAATTACAATTTTCAACAGAATAAAAACATGCAAACACTGTCCCTTAATGCAAATGAGCTGCTGCATCCCCGCCCCCTTTTCCAAAAGAGGGCGGAGCCTTTACAGCTCATTCCTCACACAATCTGCCAAAATAAAACATCTGTTTGGTCCAGATTATCATCTCTAGCAGTCATGCTCACGTGACATTGCAGTGAAAGTTTATTATTTACATGGCTTAAAGCCGTACGTTATGTCTGTGAACTTTAAACACTGAAGGTCTCCTTGTGTATATTAGCAGTCGTTGAACGCCGTTCATAATGTGCTGAAATCACTGGGTAGTTTTTGTCCAGCTGTAAAGTACTTCAAATGAAAGATTCATAAAGGCAGATCATTCGTACGAGCGCCAGAGGTCTGTCAGATTAAGGTGATATGTCTTGCCTCTGTAGAAATGAAGTCTATAGTGCTTTAAAAAGAGTCCAGCTGTTTGAAAGAGTGACTAATTAATGAATTCTGCCTCCCTCATGAAACTCGATTAGTTCTGAGGAAATAAAAGCCAAACGCTCCAAATATAACCCTGCCCCGCCACCGTTCCCAGAGCAATTAGCCAAAGAGAAAGAAAAATGTAATTACAGTGGCTCGTTATCATGGATTTATAAATACAAGATCCCAAACTGTCCAAGAATAATTAATTACGTGAGTCAAAGTTAGTTTGATAGTGCCGCTGTCCATCAGAATAACCGGACACACGTATCGCCCGTTATCTGCTAATTAATGATACGAGGTAGACCACAGGTGCGGTATTCCCTAATTAAGAATCTAATTCGAATATAATGAATTCAGCTATAACTTAACAATATTAATATTTCAGCGCTTTTGGTCCATGTTTTAGCACAAATCCGTCTGTAATTATCAGTCAGGCAGACCTCCCTGATTTCAGATGCTTTTAAATCCTCGCTCAAATACAAATCTTTTAAAAACACATGAAGTTTCATACATAAATAATATTTTAGTTTGATTTCTGTCTCGTGAGTAAAAACTGTTCTGGTGATACAGTATTTTCCTGTAAATAAAAATTATATTTTTCCACACTAAATACTCATAACTGCATTGAGGAAAAAATAAATGATCATTACCATAATGCTTGCATATGTTTTACTATTTCTTTAGCAGTGCAACAGGTGATAACATGAATAAATAGTATTTGTAAAATGAGGAACCTATAATTACATACATGCACAGATCATCATTAATGTACCATTGTCTATGATATACCATACTAAACATAAGTATGTGCTATTTTTTAAGATTTAAATTGTGTCAGTAATTATGAATAGTCATGATTTTCTGCAGAATGTTTTTTAGGCCCTTAGGCCAAATTTTACATTATATTGTATTTATAATTTTGGATATTTTTACATTTTTATAATAATTTGTTTAATATATATATATTATTATTACATTTACAAGTCTATAAACTGATTTATAGCAAAAAACTAAAATATATGTTTTTGCAAATGTTCTATATTGTAATGCATTTTTATAATATATAATAATGCGTGTGTGCGCACGTTTGTGTGTATGTGTGTGTTTTTATTGTTTTGTAGTAATATAATAAGATTATAAGAAGAATATTATATATATATAATAATATTATAAGTCTTTTTTCTTATATTGTATTTTATTTTACATTTTAATATTATATTTTGTAAATATCTTATATAAAACAGTACATACCTTACATTATATATTAAATTTTTGCAGTCTATGAACATATATTTCCATTGATTTTTATGACACAACAAATATTTAAAATAAAACAACAGTACTATTTTTGCAAATATAATTTAATAAGTTTTTATAGTATGTCACATGACACACTTTGATTGATTGATTTGATTGATTGATTGATTATTGATTGGTTAGTTGATGATTGATTGATTGATTGATTGATTGATTGATTGATTGGTTGATTGATTGATTGATTGATTGATTGATTGATTGATTGATTGATTGTTGATTGATTGTTGATTGATTGATTGATTGATTGATTAGTTGATTGAATTGATTGATGTATTATTGGTTAGTAAATCGTTGTTGATTGTGTTGATTGGTTGATTGTTTGTTGTTGTTGTTGATTGGTTGATTGATTGATTATTATTGTTGATTGTTGATTGTTGATTGATTTTATTGGTTGTTGTTGTTGTTGATTGATTGTTGTTGTTGAATGTTGGTATGAATTGGTTGGATAGTTGTTGGTTTGTTGGTTGATTGATTGTTGATTGATTGATTGATTGATTGATTGATTGACTTGATTGATGATTGATTGATTGATTGATTGATTGATTGATTGATTGATTGACTTCACGGACAGAAATCCAGCATGTATTATGGGTAAAAGCCCCCGCTGTGACGCGTCTCATTGGCTCATCTGCTCGTGTGTCTCGTACTGAATTTGCAGTCATCATTATTCAGTCGATTCTTCAGTCGAGACCTTCTCAGCGGCTCGGCTCGCTTGACTGAAAGCTCGCTGTTCAACAGCAGAGAAATCACCAAACCATGGCATGAGAACAAAGCTGTCAGACATCTTCTGTCTTAAAAATACAAATCATATACAAGCCAACATCACCTATTCATCTCTGCAGGCTATAAAAAAGATACATATATATAGATATATAGATAAAATATATATCGAAACATATCAGGACACGAAGCGGAGTTACACCGTTACACCTCGGGTGTGCATTATTTTTGTATAGATTTATTATATTTTTATAATAACAAACGTAATATAGATGTATACATATTTTTACATATTTACAAAAAATATAAGAAAAGTTTTATTTACTTATTTATTTAGTAATAAATAATTGAATTTCATACATTTTATAATTTATTTATTTATTGTAGTAATTCAGTTTTTAGGGAGTATGTATCTGTTTTGT
This sequence comes from Schizopygopsis pylzovi, assembly GCA_027422435.1. Taxonomy (NCBI): domain Eukaryota; kingdom Metazoa; phylum Chordata; class Actinopteri; order Cypriniformes; family Cyprinidae; genus Schizopygopsis; species Schizopygopsis pylzovi. The sequence goes on from CM049824.1 coordinate 2,118,927, forward strand.
TTAACTTACAGTATTTAATGCTTTTTCATGATTTTTGTTTTATGATTTCATAGATTTTTGGACCCTGGATATGACTAATTAATAGATTTTTGGATAATCAATTGCTATTATTAATGCAGAGCGGTTTACTATTTGCAACACAACATCAGACGTTTCATACGGAGGCATGTGACGTTACGGCTGAATCTTGTTCCTGTGTGTGTGTGTGTGTGTGTGTGTGTGTGTGTGTGTGTGTGTGTGTGTGTGTGTGTGTGTGTGTGTGTGTGTCTGTTTGTCGTGTGTCTGTGTCTCTGTGTCTGTGTCTGTGTGTCTGTGTCTGTGGCTGTGTCTGTGTCTGTGTCTCTGTGTCTGTGTCTGTGTGTGTCTGTGTCTGTGTCTGTGTCTGTGTCTGTGTCTCTGTCTGTGTCTGTGTCTGTGTGTGTGTCTGTGTCTGTGTCTGTGTCTGTGTCTTGTGTGTGTGTGTGTGTCTGTGTCTCGTGTCTGTGTCTGTGTCTGTGTCTGTGTCTGTGTGTCTGTGTCTGTGTCTGTGTCTGTGTCTGTGTCTGTCTGTGTCTGTGTCTGTGTCTGTGTCTGTGTCTGTGTCTGTGTCTGTGTCTGTGTGTCTGTGTCTGTGTCTGTGTCTGTGTCTGTGTCTGTGTCTGTGTGTCTGTGTCTGTGTCTGTGTCTGTGTCTCTGTCTGTGTCTGTGTCTGTGTCTGTGTCTGTGTCTGTGTGTCTGTCTGTGTCTGTGTGTCTGTGTCTGTGTCTGTGTCTGTGTCTGTGTCTGTGTCTGTGTCTGTCTGTGTCTGTGTCTGTGTGCTGTGTCTGTGTCTGTGTGTGTGTGTGTGTGTGTGTGTGTGTGTGTGTGTGTGTTTTCCAGCTGGACGCGGAGGCCAGCGGTCTGCTGAAAGAGCTGCAGAATAAACTCAATACGGTGCTGGACGAGCTCAGCGGCGTCTTCGGCTCCAGGTGACGTATGAGGGAAATATGATCAGATTCTAATGGACTTGCTAGGGTCAAGTAAAAAGACTTTTGTCTCACAAATTAATTGTTATTGTTACACATACAGTATGTGATTGTATTCTGTGGCTATGAT
>CM049824.1:2125000-2260000 GCA_027422435.1 Schizopygopsis pylzovi
CTGCTCCCCTCAACCAGAGGGTCACCTATGAGCATGCCGCTCCCGTCTGAGCGTCCGAGTTTCTCCGCCCCCCAGAGCTCTGTGATAGGTCGCTCGCCTGTTGGTCGAGCCAGCATTGCTCCCCTCAACCAGAGGGTCATCTATGAGTGTGCCGCTCCCTTCTGAGCATCTGAGTTCCCTCTCACTCCGAGGAATGAGTAGTTCTCCGCTCCAAGGCATAGAACGTTCTAATAAGTGCACACGCAAGACTTTGGGCACTTTTCTAAAATCCACTTAGTGGTAAGTCCGCACATTAAAGATTCTGCGTTCTTTCTAAAAATCCCGTAAGGGTAGGGTTACGCGCACTGCTTCGTGCCCTTTTTTGAGCTGGTTAAAGCCCCGGTTTGTGCCTTGGGCCCCGCTCCCCTGTCCCATATATGTTGGGTCCAAAAAAAGGGAAAGGGGGTGTACACTACCAAGAGGTCTGTTGAGACAGTTCCCTCAGTAAGCTTGGGAGAGCAGGTGGTAACCCCTGAGTGATCGGCCAGGACCTGGTGAGCCAGGTGCCTGGCCATATCCCCTTGAAGGAATCTTTTTTGATTCCAAGACCTTGAGCTCTACCCTAGGCCCGGTAATCCCGGCGCCTAACAGGTAAGTACTAGGGTACGCAGCTCGGGCCTTTGGCCGAAGGGGATAATATCACTGACAGCCATCAGCCGTCCCGGGGGAAACTTCCTTAAGCCGGGTATAGTTGGCTTAGTGCTCGCCTTTTTTGCGAAATTGGCTTGCATTCCCCTCAGCATGGTGAAGTGGGTATAACGTTCCCCGTAGCGACCCCTAGGGGACGCAGTTCGAGTTCCCATGAAGGGGAACGTCTCAGGTTACGTATGTAACCATGGTTCCCCGAGTGGGGAACGAGACACTGCGTCCCCTGGGCTTTGAGCCATGCTTCGGACGCAAGCTTCAGACGAAGAAGCTGATGATGTATCCTCCCGGCGGCACTTATATTGTGGTACGCCGGTAGTGACGTCATGGGCTGTCGCCGGCCAACAGGTGGTGTTTTTTCATATGTATCTTCAGACCGAGTCACGCTGAGGGCGTTCCCCGTAGCGACCCCTAGGGGACGCAGTGTCTCGTTCCCCACTCGGGGAACCATGGTTACATACGTAACCTGAGACGTTATCTGGTCTTTAATAGCATCCTTTATTTATACATCATTTATGGAACTTTGTATTCTCCCAGAAACGTTTTAGTTGCATTTAATCAAAATGTTAATATTTGTACATTTTTAAACCATTTTGTTATGTTACTGCTGTTTTAGAACGTTCAGAGAACATTCAAAAGTAACATTTTCAAAATGATACAATTGAAATGTTCCATTAATGTTCACATAACCAAGAAAAGACGTTTCAGAGAACATCCAGAAATAATGTTTTCAGAACTTAACAGGAACGTGAACATTTTTATTAGCTGTTTTTTATTTTTAAATATTATACAAAATGAGTTTTTGCAAAATAACAGCATGCAGGAACATGTGGGTTCATACATTTTTATTCATTCATATTTCACGAACAGTTCCTTTTGTAACATTAATAGAACTTTCGTTCAAAGTTAACTGGTCTCTAATAACATTCTCAAAATAACATAGCATGCACAAAAATGTGATTTATACTTCATTCATCGTTCAACGTTTCAATGGGATGTTCATCTACCATTGCATGAACTTTAAGCAAATGGCTTTCATGTATTTGAACACGACCCCAAAACAGGAGGTAATTGGTTTAATAATCAAGCCTGTGCATCAGATTGCAGACGTGAGCGAGGCTTGTTCAGTTTAAAGCTGCAGGAACGGCAGACGAGTTTAATGTTTGTCAGGTTTGGAAGACATCGCTCCTCGTGAAGCTCAGAGGACTCGGAGCAGCACTAGATATCCACTATCCTCACAAAATACAGCAGCGCTTTCATGTAGCTCCCGTTTAGCTGCGAAAACGCTTTCTGGCTTATGCTAAGACTTCACAGCTGTCCGTCAAACGCTGCCCGTTTGCATCATTACAGTCTCTCAGGAAAACCTTCCCGCTTCTGCTGGTGTAATTATATGCACCCGCTGAGGAATATAAGTCCAGAGGAGGATCTGAGCAGGTGTCAGACAGATGGAGGGCTTCACATCAGTCCATCTCATTTGTCCATCTCTGCCTCATTTCATATGCATTGAAACATCTCCGCTCAATTGCAGCTGTAGCTCCAAATGCGTTCTTATGGTTCTTGTTCTCTGTGCTTCAGTAACTGTGTAGAATTCAGCCGCTCTGTTTCTGAACCCAGTGAAACTGCACTACCGTCTGTGGCTTTATGCATTATATGCAACTGCCTTAAAACTCTTAAGTGACTCTTTGAAGCAACTTAAGTGCGCATGAGAATCATCTCACAGTTGCTTTCTGGTTATTGTTTACAAGTGATGCAGTATTTGGCACGGAGTAATATTCCATGTATTTAATTCAATTGAAGCATTTTTTCAAATGAAAAGAAGCCTATTCTGCTCAGCAAGTCTGCATTTATTTGATCAATAAATAGTGAAATAATATTGTTTTGTAAAATAACTCATTTCTATGTGAACGTAATTTATTTCAGTGGTCAAAGCTGTATTTTCAGCATCATTACTCCAGTCTTCAGTGTCACATGATCTTCAGAAATCATAATAATATACTGATTTACTGCTCACGAAACATTTCGGATTATTATCAATGTTGAAAACAGATTTGCTGCCCAATATTTTTATGGAAACTGTGATACATTTTATTTTTCAGGATTCACAGATGAATAGAAAGTTTGGAAAGAACATAATTTTTTTGAAATATACATTATTTGAAAGAATATTAATCACAATACTGTCGCTTTTGATTGATTTAAAGCATCCTTAATGAATAATAGCATTCATTTCTTTAGAAATGTGTATCTAAACATTCAGAAATCAAGATTCAGTTACTTGAGAAGCAAAATTAGTTCAGATATAACGTATAAAATGTTGACATTAAGTGAATTTAAGACTAAAGCAAGAAAACAATCTGACAGTGGGATTATCATTCTGATTCTGATTCTGAAAACAAGAAAAATATTATTTTTCTGACCACACTGGCAAATATGTATTCTTGTATTTATCAAAAACTCATTTCATTTTGAAGTAAATGTATCTTGATTCAAGAATTTTTGAAAATGTAAGCTATTCTTGCAGCTCAATGTTCTAAATTAAATCATTTGGATGACGACTGGCGATCTTTTACATGTTAATGACATTAATTAGGAGTCGTTTACAAGGCAGAGAGTGCTGAAACCATTCATTTGCGTGCAAGTTCAGGATCATTCACGATTCATAGATTTCACATCTGAAAGAGTGCATTTTCTGTACGTACCTTTATTTTATGAATCACACCACATACGCATATTTCAAGATTTGTCAAGATTTCAAGATTCAAGATTTTTTTTTTTTATATATATCTATATTTGAAATATTTGAGAGATGATCGTAAGATAAATTAGGATGGTTTCTTTTGGAAACTGGTATTAAGGCATTTTAGAAAAAGGAGAGAAACAAACTAGGAAACATGTTGAACAAAACTGAACGCTCACAGCCCTTTTATTTATTGTTTTTATTTAGCAATACATTGAAATATATAACCCTTCATAAAACAAAATAAAATTATTTAATACATTCTAAAATATTTGTTAGATGGCTTATATATTTAAAATTGTATAGCTCAAATAAATATATAAATAATAAATAATGGAGGGTATATATATTTTTATTTACAGCTGAAATAAAATAAAAACACAGCAAACTTGTCAAGCAAATCTGAACTCTCAGAATTATGTTATGCATTGTATTTGATCAAAATGGTTTAACATAAAGTAGTTTTGGAAATGGATGGAGGAAAATATATATTTAATTGTATTATTTTAGCTATGAAGTAAAATATATACACCCTTCATAAAATACAATATTAGATTTTATAACTAAAACTAAATAAAAAATAAAATGTTTTTACAGGAGGTCTTATATATTTTATATATAATATATAAATATGATTATAGCTAAAATAGAATAGAATATGGAGGGCATGCATATTATAATTAGCTAAAATAAAATAATTGTATGGGTTTGATTCGGATTCTTTTCCATGAGGTGGTATGTATAGTTAGACCAGTGTTGGGAATGAATCTGAAGTGTTTTAATGTGGATGTAAATCAGTGTCTCTCTCTGTGTTCAGGAGCATGTGATCCGGGAGGAAGCTCGCAGTCTGAGCCCTCGACAGTGTGCCGCCATGGATTTAGTGCTTCCCACCATCAAGGTATGGGCTTCTCGCTCTTCTTCTGCTCGGATTCATGGACTGGTGCTACAGTCAAACACCTGCTTTTAAATTCAGGTGCATACAAATGTAGCTTGGTTTGGAAAATTAACACTGGTTATCATTAGGCTTTTTAGGTATGCACACAGACTGTTCACTGCTACTTATTCCACACATAAATAATTGCAATATCATATTCAGTCTGTGTATTTAGTTGTGTCATCGACACTTTGAGATCCTCTCCAGGCCTCTGGAGGGCGATGCAGTGCATGCATAAACTTGAGCATTTATGAAACTTAAACACACTCCGTTTTTTCCTGAAATGCATCAGATTTAAGTCATAAAGTGAATTTTTCCACCTTCGAACCACATTTTCTCCGGGTGAAGCATGTGGAATGGAGTCTGACCTGGATTTCATTTACTAGCGTCACACACACACACACACACACACACACACACACACACACACACGTGGTTTCAGTGACTGTTAATATGCATGCAGCGTCAGAGATATCGTGGGGTCGGTCATGGAGTGGGAATCTGGCTCGTTGGTATTCTGAGGACTGAAGCTAATTAGGGAAGTTCACAAAAGCCTTGAGTGAAATGTTGCCGATGGAAACGTCTGCACGCAGAGATGAGCTCAGGATTCTGGATATCTGCGGAGATTAATGAGAATAATAAGTCATGTGTGAGAGAAGACAAGAGGGAGAGGAGAGCAATCTCAGTCTGATGTCTTTGTTTAGTCTTTTAAACATGAATCCATCAATGCACTTCTTTTGTATAGTTTCTATTAAAATATCTAAACATTATTATATTAAATCAATAATAGTGTAAGACTTATTTGCAGAATATGATGCATCTTTATTTATTTATATATATATATATATATATTCAATGCTATACAAATAACATGTATCATGTATTATTTTGTATTGTTTTAATTTTATATAATATATTTTTTATCAAAAATAGGGAAAAACTTGAATATGAAGCATCTTGATTATTTTTTATTAATAAATTGGCAATTTTTTCATTCTTTTTTAACCATATTTTAGATTGATAGATATGGACAATGCTATACAAATAACATTTATTATTATTTTTGAATTTATAAATTATATTTTTTTTAAATTTTAAGTCAAAGTGAGGGGAAAAAAACATTAGAAATGCTAAACGATAAATGCATAGATATTCAGATGGATAAATATTTTGGAAGATAATCATTATTAAAATTAAATGTATAATATTGTAAGAATTATTTGCAGAGAATACGAGGTATATCTTGAATTAAATGTATTTTTCTTAACACATTGGCAATCTTGATCTTTTTTCTTGTTTTAAGCATAATGTTGTCGGAGCTGATGTATTAATGCAAATTTGAATTATTAAATAATCAAATAATTCTCTGAATGCAAGTTTTATTATCTTATGCAACTTTGCAAATACATTAATTTATCTAGTTTTAAGGATGCTTAGATTTGTATATATTTTATTATTATTATATTATAATTATTATTTTGGTGCCATAAAATTAATGCCACTTGATATTATACAACATGCAAACATAGATATTATTAGTGTGTTGTTGATCATCTGAGGAAAATGTAAAATATATCTGCAAATGACAGATTAAACATCAAATAGAACGTGAAATATAATATAAAATAAAATAACACAAGACCTTCGCCACGGCTCTCAAACACACAATAGAAATAAGCTCTATATGAATAATGCATCTGAAATAATGGGCCACCAGAAGATCAAAAACACATGCATTTGATATCCAGCATATTTCAAGTATTTTTTATTATAACACAAAGACTGATCTGATCAGCTCATGAAAGCACATGGAACATATACGCTTGATCTTAATATTGCACTGAATCTGTTACTCTGACGAGTTTCATAAAAGCTTGATTATTCTGTATTATTACTGAAGTGATGCTCGTCCTGACCAATCAATAAGCCGATAAACCCCATCAGCTGAGACCTTCATCAGCAGACAACCAGTGATGATAGATCTGTATTACTGTATTTTCACTGAGCTTTATAGATAGAAATGAATGATGCTCTACAAAACAATATCATTTATGTTTATTGAGTTTTATATATAGATACGAATGATCCTATACAAATGATTTATTTTATTGAGTTGTATATATAGATACGAATGATCCTATACAAATGATTTATTTTATTGAGTTTTATATATAGATACGAATGATCCTATACAAATTATTTCTTTTATTGAGTTTTATATATAGATACGAATGATCCTATACAAATTATTTCTTTTATTGAGTTTTATATATAGATACGAATGATCCTATACAAATGATTTATTTTATTGAGTCTTATATATAGATACGAATGATCCTATACAAATTATTTCTTTTATTGAGTTTATATATAGAACGAATGATCCTATACAAATTATTTATTTTATTGAGTTTATATATAATACGAATGATCCTATACAAATGATTTATTTTATTGAGTTTTATATATAGAACGAATGATCCTATACAAATTATTTATTTTATTGAGTTTTATATATAGATACGAATATCTATACAAATTATTTATTATTATTAGTTTATATATAGATACGAATGATCCTATACAAATGATTTATTTTATTGAGTTTTATATATAGATACGAATGATCCTATACAAATATTTATTTATTGATTTATATATAGATACGAATGATCCTATACAAATATTTATTTTATTGAGTTTTATATATAGATACGAATGATCCTATACAAATATTTATTTTATTGAGTTTTATATATAGATACGAATGATCCTATACAAATATTTATTTTATTGAGTTTTATATATAGAACGAATGATCCTATACAAATATTTATTTTATTGAGTTTATATATAGATACGAAGATCCTATAAAATATTTTTTATTGAGTTATATTAGATACGAAGATCCTATAAATATTATTTATTGAGTTATATTAGATAGAAGATCCTATAAAATATTTATTTTATTGAGTTAATGATAGCCTAAAAATTTTTATTATTGTTTTTTAAACGAATGATCCTATACAATTATTTATTTTATTGAGTTATATATAGATACGAATGATCCTATACAAATATTTATTTTATTGTTTATATATAGATAGAATGATCCTATACAAATTATTTATTTTATTGAGTTTATATATAGTACGAATGATCCTATACAAATTATTTATTTTATTGAGTTTATATTAGATACGAATGATCCTATAAAATATTTATTTTATTGAGTTTATATATAATACGAATGATCTATAAAATTATTTATTTTTGAGTTTATATATAGATACGAATGATCCTATAAAATTATTTATTTTATTGAGTTTTTATATATAGAATGATCCTATACAAATTATTTATTTATTGAGTTTATATATAGATACGAATGATCCTATACAAATATTTATTTTATTGAGTTTATATATAGTACGAATGATCCTATACAAATATTTTTTTATTGAGTTATATATAGTACGAATGATCCTATACAAATTTTTTTTTATTGAGTTTAATATAATACGAATGACCTATACAAATTATTTATTTTATTGAGTTTATATATAATACGAATGATCCTATACAAATTATTTATTTATTGAGTTTATATATAGATACGAATGATCTATACAAATTATTTATTTTATTGAGTTTTATATATAATAGAATGATCCTATAAAATATTTATTTTATTGAGTTTTATATATAGATACGAATGATCCTATCAAATTATTTATTTTATTGAGTTTTATATATAGATACGAATGTCCTATACAAATTATTTATTTATTGAGTTTTATATAAGATACGAATGATCCTATACAAATTATTTATTTTATTGAGTTTATATATAGATAGAATGATCCTATACAAATTATTTTTTATTGAGTTTATATATAATACGAATGATCCTATACAAATTATTTATTTTATTGAGTTTATATATAGAACGAATGATCCTATACAAATATTTATTTTATTGAGTTTTATATATAGATACGAATGATCCTATACAAATTATTTATTTTATTGAGTTTATATATAGATAGAATGATCCTATACAAATTATTTATTTTATTGAGTTTATATATAGATACGAATGATCCTATAAAATATTTATTTTATTGAGTTTATTATAGATACGAATGATCCTATAAAATATTTATTTATTATTTATATATAGATACGAATGATCCTATAAAATATTTATTTTATTGAGTTTTATATAGATAGAAGATCCTATAAAATATTTATTTATTGAGTTTTATATAGATACGAATGATCCTATACAAATTATTTATTTTATTGAGTTTTATATATAGATACGAATGATCCTATACAAATTATTTATTTTATTGAGTTTTATATATAGATACGAATGATCCTATACAAATTATTTATTTTATTGAGTTTTATATATAGATACGAATGATCCTATACAAATTATTTATTTTATTGAGTCTTATATATAGATACGAATGATCCTATACAAATTATTTATTTTATTGAGTTTTATATATAGATACGAATGATCCTATACAAATGATTTATTTTATTGAGTTTTATATATAGATACGAATGATCCTATACAAATTATTTATTTTATTGAGTTTTATATATAGATACGAATGATCCTATACAAATAATTAATTTTGATTGAGTTTTATATATAGATACGAATGATCCTATACAAATGATTAATTTTGATTGAGTTTTATATATAGATACGAATGATCCTATACAAATATTTATTTTATTGAGTTTTATATATAGAACGAATGATCCTATACAAATGATTTATTTTATTGAGTTTTATATATAGATACGAATGATCCTATACAAATATTTATTTTATTGAGTTTATATATAGATACGAATGATCCTATACAAATTATTTATTTTATTGAGTCTTATATATAGATACGAATGATCCTATACAAATTATTTATTTTATTGAGTTTTATATATAGATACGAATGATCCTATACAAATATTTATTTTATTGAGTTTTATATATAGATACGAATGATCCTATACAAATATTTATTTTATTGAGTTTTATATATAGATACGAATGATCCTATACAAATTATTTATTTTATTGAGTTTATATATAGATACGAATGATCCTATAAAATGATTTATTTTATTGAGTTTATATTAGATACGAATGATCCTATACAAATATTTATTTTATTGAGTCTTATATATAGATACGAAGATCCTATACAAATATTTATTTTATTGAGTCTTATATATAGATACGAATGATCCTATACAAATTATTTATTTTATTGAGTTTATATATAGATACGAATGATCCTATACAAATTATTTATTTTATTGAGTTTATATATAGATAGAATGATCCTATACAAATATTTATTTTATTGAGTTTTATATATAGATACGAATGATCCTATACAAATATTTATTTTATTGAGTTTTATATATAGTACGAATGATCCTATACAAATATTTATTTTATTGAGTCTTATATATAGATACGAATGATCCTATACAAATATTTATTTTATTGAGTCTTATATATAGATACGAATGATCCTATACAAATATTTATTTTATTGAGTTTATATATAGATACGAATGATCCTATACAAATATTTATTTTATTGAGTTTTATATATAGATACGAATGATCCTATACAAATGATTTATTTTATTGAGTCTTATATATAGATACGAATGATCCTATACAAATGATTTATTTTATTGAGTCTTATATATAGATACGAATGATCCTATACAAATGATTTATTTTATTGAGTCTTATATATAGCTACGAATGATCCTATACAAATGATTTATTTTATTGAGTTTTATATATAGATACGAATGATCCTATACAAATTGATTTATTTTATTGAGTTTTATATATAGATACGAATGATCCTATACAAATGATTTATTTTATTGAGTTTTATATATAGATACGAATGATCCTATACAAATGATTTATTTTATTGAGTTTTATATATAGATACGAATGATCCTATACAAATGATTTATTTTATTGAGTTTTATATATAGATACGAATGATCCTATACAAATGATTTATTTTATTGAGTTTTATATATAGATACGAATGATCCTATACAAATGATTTATTTTATTGAGTTTTATATATAGATACGAATGATCCTATACAAATGATTTATTTTATTGAGTTTTATATATAGATACGAATGATCCTATACAAATGATTTATTTTATTGAGTTTTATATATAGATACGAATGATCCTATACAAATGATTTATTTTATTGAGTTTTATATATAGATACGAATGATCCTATACAAATGATTTATTTTATTGAGTTTTATATATAGATACGAATGATCCTATACAAATGATTTATTTTATTGAGTTTATATATAGATACGAATGATCCTATACAAATGATTTATTTTATTGAGTTTTATATATAGATACGAATGATCCTATACAAATGATTTATTTTATTGAGTTTTATATATAGATACGAATGATCCTATACAAATGATTTATTTTATTGAGTTTTATATATAGATACGAATGATCCTATACAAATGATTTATTTTATTGAGTTTATATATAGATACGAATGATCCTATACAAATGATTTATTTTATTGAGTTTATATATAGATACGAATGATCCTATACAAATGATTTATTTTATATAGAAGCAATTTTTTTAGCAATTTTTTTAGCAATTTTTTTTAGCAATTTTTTTTACAATTTTTTTTACAATTTTTTTTTACAATTTTTTTTTACAATTTTTTTACAATTTTTTTACAATTTTTTTACAATTTTTTTACAATTTTTTTACAATTTTTTTTACAATTTTTTTACAATTTTTTTTTAAATTTTTTTACAATTTTTTTTTACAATTTTTTTTTACAATTTTTTTTTACAATTTTTTTTTACAATTTTTTTAGCAATTTTTTTAGCAATTTTTTTAGCAATTTTTTTTTTAGCAATTTTTTTTTTACAATTTTTTTTTTACAATTTTTTTTTACAATTTTTTTTTACAATTTTTTTTTACAATTTTTTTTACTAATTTTTTTACAATTTTTTTACAATTTTTTTACAATTTTTTTACAATTTTTTTACAATTTTTTTTTACAATTTTTTTTTTATATATAGATACGAATGATCCTATACAAATGATTTATTTTATTGAGTTTTATATATAGATACGAATGATCCTATACAAATTATTTATTTTATTGAGTTTTATATATAGATACGAATGATCCTATACAAATTATTTATTTTATTGAGTTTTATATATAGATACGAATGATCCTATACAAATTATTTATTTTATTGAGTTTATATATAGATACGAATGATCCTATACAAATGATTTATTTTATTGAGTTTTATATATAGATACGAATGATCCTATACAAATGATTTATTTTATTGAGTTTTATATATAGATACGAATGATCCTATACAAATGATTTATTTTATTGAGTTTTATATATAGATACGAATGATCCTATACAAATATTTATTTTATTGAGTTTTATATATAGATACGAATGATCCTATACAAATGATTTATTTTATTGAGTTTTATATATAGATACGAATGATCCTATACAAATTATTTATTTTATTGAGTTTTATATATAGATACGAATGATCCTATACAAATTATTTATTTTATTGAGTTTTATATATAGATACGAATGATCCTATACAAATGATTTATTTTATTGAGTTTTATATATAGATACGAATGATCCTATACAAATGATTTATTTTATTGAGTTTTATATATAGATACGAATGATCCTATACAAATGATTTATTTTATTGAGTCTTATATATAGATACGAATGATCCTATACAAATGATTTATTTTATTGAGTCTTATATATAGATACGAATGATCCTATACAAATGATTTATTTTATTGAGTCTTATATATAGATACGAATGATCCTATACAAATGATTTATTTTATTGAGTCTTATATATAGATACGAATGATCCTATACAAATGATTTATTTTATTGAGTCTTATATATAGATACGAATGATCCTATACAAATGATTTATTTTATTGAGTCTTATATATAGATACGAATGATCCTATACAAATGATTTATTTTATTGAGTCTTATATATAGATACGAATGATCCTATACAAATGATTTATTTTATTGAGTCTTATATATAGCTACGAATGATCCTATACAAATGATTTGTTTTATTGAGTCTTATATATAGCTACGAATGATCCTATACAAATGATTTATTTTATTGAGTCTTATATATAGATACGAATGATCCTATACAAATTATTTATTTTATTGAGTTTTATATATAGATACGAATGATCCTATACAAATTATTTATTTTATTGAGTTTTATATATAGATACGAATGATCCTATACAAATTATTTATTTTATTGAGTTTTATAGATATGATGATGCTACACAGATAAAATGTATTATTTATATATTGAATTATTTGTATTTGTATTGCGTTTTATAGATAGATAGATAGATAGATAGATAGATAGATAGATAGATAGATAGATAGATAGATAGATAGATAGATAGATAGATAGATAGATATGAATGATCCTTTACAAATAAAATTATATTTTATTAATTAATTTTTCTTGAATTTTATAGATAAATATGAAGGATGCTACACAAACAACATGTATTTTTTTATTTTTTATTGAGTAGATAGATACAAATGATCATATTCAAATTAAATGTATTTTATTTATTTTTTAGTTTTATAGAAAGACATGAATGATGCTGCAGAAATAAAATGTATTATTTATTTACTTTTTTATTGAGTTTAATAGATAATATAGAAATTATTCTATTAAATCATACAAAAATATATGTATTTTATGTATTTATTTTATTGAGATGTATAGATAGATATGAATAATGCTTCACAAATAAAATGTATATTTTATTAATTTATTTTTCTTGAATTTTAGATAAATATGAAGGATGCTACACAAACAAATTTTTTATTAATTTTTTATTGAGTAGATAGATACAAATGATCATATTCAAATTAAATGTATTTTATTGATTTTTATTAAGATTTATAGATAGAAATGAATAATGCTTCCCAAAAAAAAATATTATTTATTTATTTATTTATTATAATAAGGTCAAAGTGAGAAATCTAAATGCATATATTACATATGCTAAACATAAAGGCTAAACAATACAAAAGAATAAATATTTAGATGAGTAATTTTGTTTCTATATTTTTTTATTCTGACCTGTGAAGCACTTAGAGATGTATTTTATATATGAATGATGCAATTAACATGCATACAATTTGAATGCTATATGATTACAGATATTTGATTTGAAAGGTCAGAGTCAGGGAATCATTGAGAAGGACACCTGGCCTTTCCTGAGCGCCGGAGCCATTGATTCCTGGACGGAAATCTCATCAGACTCACGCTAATAGAGGAATAGAGTAGATCTGATCTGATCTCTCACTCGTGTTCTCTGATCTGATCGTGTTCAGCGTCTCAGGATGAAGAAACCTTTCATTAATCATGTTCAAATCATATTCTGCTCTGATATTTCTGTCTGTATAGATGCTGAATGGCAGTTTTTCAACAGTAAGGCAGTGCAATAGTGTGAGAATGTCTCAAAGGAGACGGTAGTCACAATGTGCAGTCAATATTATATTATAATAACAGTCTTGTGCTTCTTTGATTTCTGCTCTGCACGCCCTTCTGAACTCTATAACTGTTTTTAATAATGCCTTTATCAAACAATCAAAAATATGCACAGTTCAAACTCAAACAGTGAAACTTTATCATTTAAAACGTTTTATTTTATTATTATATTGTTTTATTTTATTATCATATTATAACAGATTTTTTTATGAGATACAAATATATTTGTATAGTATATATTAAATATTTTAATTATTAATATTTTTATATATTATTATTAATTTTTATCTGTTTAGTTTTTTATTTAACTATAATTAATTTTCTATTGTAATTTATAATTTTAGTAATTGTATTATTTCAGTTTTTTCAGTTAGTTGCTAAGGCAATATTTCTCATTTTATTTTTTTATGAGATTATTGGAATTACTGATAATATAATATTATAAAAAAAATATTTAATATAATGTAAAATAATGTAGTGCTAATGTAATATAAAAATATAATAATAAAATATTTTTTTTGCATTTTACAAGAAAGTATTTCAGTTATTCTACTTCATTATTTCTGGTTTAATTCAATGTTACTTCTTTGTAATTATGTGTGTAATTTAGTGAAAATAGTTGTGAAGTCAATCCTATACCAATTTTCTGTGTAGGCTAAGCCAATATTTTATTTTATTTGACCCACATTTAAAAAACAAGGATTTACAATGTTTTAGACATTTAAAGATCAATGACGAAACACTTGATATCTGTCTTTAAACATTGACTTTAATATTTCATCCAAAATATAAAGAGATGAAAATGTTCTGCTTAGTAGAAGTACCCCTGAGTCTCCACCTTTACTGTATATGACTCGTGTGTTCATTCGCACTGAAGAGATGTGTTTTCTGAGTGAAGGATGAGCGAGCTGAGTCTCTCAGTAACCCGTGCGCTTGTTTCTCCGTTCAGCAATATTTCCATGCGGGTGGAAACGGTCTGAAGAAAACCTTCCTGGAGAAGAGCCCCGATCTCAAGTCCTTGAAATACGCCCTCAGCCTTTACACTCAACCCACAGATGCCTTGATCAAGAAATATATATGCACCCAAACCTCTCAAGGTAAGAGCGTGTTTGTGCAGGAGCCGATCGTACATCTCGCTGTCAGGAGAGAGAGAGAGAGAGAGAGACAGAGAGAGAGAGAGAGAGAGAGACAGAGAGAGAGAGAGAGAGAGAGAGACAGAGAGAGAGAGAGAGAGAGAGAGACAGAGAGAGAGGGGGGGAGGGAGAGAGACAGAGAGAGCGACAGAGAGTGACAGAGAGAGAGAGGGAGAGCGACAGAGAGCGAGAGAGAGACACAGAGAGAGAGAGAGAGAGAGAGAGAGAGAGACACAGATAGAGAGAGAGAGAGAGAGAGAGAGAGAGAGAGAGAGACAGACAGAGAGAGAGAGACAGAGACAGACAGAAAGAGAGAGAGAGAGAGAGAAAGAGAGAGAGACAGACAAACAGAAAGAGAGAGAGAGAGAGAGAGAGAGAGAGAGAGACAGACAGAGACACAGAGAGAGAGAGAGACAGAGAGAGAGAGAGGGGGAGGGAGAGAGAGAGAGAACGAGAGAAAGAGAGAGAGAGAGAGAGAGAGAGAGAGACAGACAAACAGAAAGAGAGAGAGAGAGAGAGAGAGAGAGAGAGAGACAGACAGAGACACAGAGAGAGAGAGAGACAGAGAGAGAGAGAGGGGGAGGGAGAGAGAGAGAGAACGAGAGAAAGAGAGAGAGAGAGAGAGAGAGAGAGAGAGAGAGAACGAGAGAAAGAGAGAGAGAGAGAGAGAGAGAGGGAGAGAGAGAGAGAACGAGAGAAGAGAGAGAGAGAGAGAGAGAGAGAGAGAGAGAGAGAGAGAGAGAGAGCGAGAGAGAGAGAGAGAGAGAGAGAGAGAGAGACAAGCAGAGAAGAGAGAGAGAGAGAGAGAGAGAGAGAGAGAGAGAGAGAGAGAGAGAGAGAGGAGAGAGAGACAGAGAGAGAGAGAGGGGGAGGGAGAGAGAGAGAGAACGAGAGAAAGAGAGAGAGAGAGAGAGAGAGAGAGAGAGAGAGAGAGAGAGACTGTCATGCAGTGACACAGTTCTCCTCGCTTGGTTTGTTCAGAATGCAGTTTTAAAGTAGTATGCAGTGTGTATACTTTATGTAATATGCAAGTTTTCTGTATGCATGCATGATCTGCTACATTTATCAAAACATGTAGTGGCTCTGGTCTAAAACAGACTGTAGTGTGCTGCCTACTTAGACAACATTAGACATACATTAGCAACATAGTCATTCCCTCTCTTGGCCAAAGAATCAATCCCAGAATGCATCCCGACAAACACAGTGCACAAAAAAGGGATCCAATTCAATTCTGAATGATCCAACTTTAGGTGTGTTCTGCATGAAAATATTAAAAATATTTTATGGGACTGTCCTGCTTTTAATAAAGTAGACAACATTTTATTCAATAAGTTCACTTAAAGAGGTCATCATTAGGTGTGTTTACATGGAGCAGTGCAATCAGTTTAAAAGCTCAGTCCGAATGAAAACGCTTCATATAAACACCTCAATCGGAATAAAAATCCCCAAACCGAATGAATTTCTAATCAGTTTGAGAGGGCCGGGATAAACCTTTCTAAAAACTGAACAATATAAATACTATACCATGTAAATACCGCATTACATTGCGTCTACGTCATCACGTGGTATTTCGGATGCTCCTCCTCACCTGGCATCCGTATCAGATCCGCATCGGCCCATTCATCATTCCCTTGCAGAAGATATACACAGACTTTTAACTGCGCTTGTGAATACACAATTGATTTGCCACAACACGGCATTCCGCACAGCTTCCGAGTTTGTATAGAACAACCGCGACACGCATAATTGGAGGAATTGGATTTCTGACGGTCTCTTCTTCTGGGCCATAAATCCCTCACAAACGTGTGAATGACTCGTGTAAACCCGCTCCCACCAGTCCTTACTACAGATCACGCTCCTGCTTCTGCTTCGGAGGAGGGAGGAGGGAGGGAGGGGTAGAAATAAGATGCACCTTAGAGATGCACAGTCACCAGAAAGGTCTTTTCCTCACACCTTCCAGCAGTAGTATGCCTTCAAATTCACGCTGTTGCTTGATTAAGAGCAACACTTTACTTAAAAATAGCGTGCATAAGAATTATGGAACTCCATGTTGACAGGTGTAAAAGGCGGCAAACAGGACATAGGCTAATGTGCGCATGTCACAACGTAATCCCGATTGAAAGCACCGGCACATGTAAACACCACATCGGATTAGATAACGTCTCATGTAAACAGTGCACCCAATCTTTCAATCAGAATGACAAAAAGTGCACATGTAACCGTGCCCACTGACTCGCCCTCATGTATGAGCTTCTACTGTTATACCATATTTTGAAGAACGTTTGAAATCAAACACTTTCACCAACATTCTTTATTCGTTTATATTCAACAGAAGCAAGAAACTCATACAGGTTTGGAACAGCTATAATCGAAATATATTATGATAAAACTGCTGTGTTTTATTTATTAAACATTTATTTTGTAAATGTATTTTTATGTACATTTTTGTCATTATGCGTTAATGACTTGCACATATTGCCTCACATTTTCTATTTGATCTTCAATATTTGTATTTCAGTTTGACGTCATTATGATATTAATCATTTTTTTACTATCAATGTTGAGATTGTCTATTGCTTTCATAATTGTATTATTTCAGTTTTACTTTTAGGAATTGTATTACCTTAATCTTTCGTGTCAGTCACGTTGACCAAGTGCAATCATCTCTGACAGTTTGTCGAATTTTTAGTTTTTTTTTTGTTTAAATAAATGCAGCCTTGTTGATGCAAATAGAGACTTATGTTCTAATAAAGATTAACAAAATGTGTGTGTGTGCTCAGTGGTGGCTGTTTTGTCGTTTATGCAGCGCAAAAGTTGTGGGTATCAATGCATGGGTATGCACATAGTGATTACAAGGAAATGTGATTACCTGAATGGACATTTGTCACTTCCTAGATAAAATGCTTATATAATCATACAGCCATGATTTTTTTGAACAGCAGAAATAATAATATGCACAGATATTCACTGAAGAAGTCTAATTTGACGTGTAAAGGTATGTTAGACAATATTTGCAGCATACATTTTTTTACAGTATAAATAACCATCAGCCTTGGTGAGTCCATAGAACTTTGTCAAAAAGATTAACAAAAGTGTGTGTGTGTGTGTGTGTGTGTGCGTGTGTGCGTGTGCGTGCGTGCGTGTGCGTTCACCTGTTCCTTATAGATACCTTACGCACAATCTTCAGTTGTAAATACATTTGTGTGCATCTTCCTAGATATGTAGTTCCTTCATTTCAATCAGATGATGATATGAAGTGATAATAATGTGCAAACCCACTGAAAAATATAAAGCAGCTTATGTCGCCTGGATTTAAATGATGTGTTCATCAGAAGTCTAGGTCTAGCTATACAGGAATATCAACACAATTTAATAAGCACTTCCATAGTTTGCTGTGACCTCTGACTCCTTCAGACAAGTTCTGTAAGTAATGAAAGGAGAATCTCCTGCAGCTCATGATCTGATATCTGAGCTGTAGTAAATCTCCCTCGCTCTGTCTGGACTCCCTCCAGAGACAGCTTTACTCTCTCTGTCTGTGAGATTGTGTCCTGTGGGTCTGAGAGACGTCCGAGAGCCTGTCACTGGAGTTCAGAGTCCACCTGAATGGTTCTGGACTGCGTTTTTCAGTCTGATCGTCTAGTGAGAGGAGAGATTGTTTTTGATGTTAGTGGTCATATCATACATTTCTTTTATTACTATAACTTTGGTTTTCTCTGAGATCATTTATAATAGTTTTATGGAACTGAATCACGTTGTATAATTCAGTAGAGAAAGTTTTTGAGTCCTGAAAGTCTTAGAAGATCAATTCAAATTATATTCTTCATGATATGAACCGTTTAAAAAAAACGTTATGCATAAGTTTATGCAATACAATATTGGTGATCACAGCATTTTTCAGACTTTATTATTTGTAGCATTATTGTAATCCTTTTTTTGTATTTCTGTATCAAGAATGGCTTATTTGATATATTTTTGTACTTATATTGATTAAGGATGCACGATATATCGGTATCGGTAATTTTTTCTGTTATCGGTATCGGCCCGATAAGAAACTTTGGCCGATATCTTTTTTTATTATTATTATTATAATAGTCAGCAATTCTTTTCCCTGTAGACAATGTTCTAAAGTTCATTTACCACCTGTTGATTTACTAATAATTGAATGTTTATCATTAATTGCAACAGCTTGATTAGTGTTCGTTAGCATTATTGTTTGCATTTCCAGCGTGGAAAATAAATCCACAGACTCTTCGGCATCTGCCACAGAAAGTCTTGATGAAAGCTGGCGTTTGTTTACGAGGTCAGAGAGCAAAGGAAAGCAGAGAGGAGGTTAATCCAATCGTGATTGATTGTTGATGTCTGCCGTGGACGCTGTAGGTCATTTAGCTGGCACTCTTCAGTTAGTTTGGTTAAACACGGCCTTAAACAAACCTTGAGGGGCAAATACAAAGATACAAAACCTCCATTATTCTCCCGTTCAGAGACATGTCTGGACCTACTCCAGAGAGGACAGTTTCTTTCTTCCAACAATATAGTCTAAACCAACAACCATCCTGAAATCCATTAGACTAGAGTTATGGGACTGTGAATTCTGGGGTTTGACAGTCTACAGCTATTAAATATGAATCGAGGGGAAATGAATCTCTCTCAGGATAGATTATATTGACTTTTCGTAAAGATAGAAATTACTCATATTTTAACCTTTTTTTCAAAACAGCCTTAAAGGAACACTCCACTTTTTTTGGAAATAGGCTCATTTTACGACTCCTCAAAAGTTAAAGAGTTGAGTTTTACCGTTCTTGAATCCATTCAGCCGATCTCCGGGTCTGGCGGGAGCACTTTTAGCTTAGCTTAGCATAGATCATTGAATCGGATTAGACCGTTAGCATCTCGCTCAAAACTGACCAAAGAGTTTTGATAATTCTCCTGTTTAAAGTAAGACTCTTCTGCAGCAGGTGCAATGATATTACGTAACGCCTGAAAGTAGTCCCCAGCTATATCATAACTAGTTACCTAGCTGGGGACTACTTTCAGGCGCTGCGTAATATCATTGTTACGTCATAATTATGCTGGAATGAGAGAATAGTTCTTAGCCATATCGGCCTAGACAATCACAACTTTTAATTTCCTGTCAGTCTTACTAACTACACGATGAAACTACAGAAGAGTCTTGCTTTAAACAGGAGAATTATCAAAACTCTTTGGTCATTTTTTGAGTGAGATGCTAACGGTCTAATCCGGTTCAATGATCTATGCTAAGCTACGCTAAAAGTGCTACCGCCAGACCCGGAGATCGGCTGAATGGATACCATCTGTTGATTTATTATTTGAATTTGATAATAATTATAATTGTAGTTATCCTATATTATTTTTTCAATGTGTGTTTATGTTGGCTATTAATAATTATTGTATTATTATTAATAATAATATGATATTTTTTGTTCATATTTATATTCATGTAGCAGTTCTTATATTTTTTAAGTAGGTTATAAATTATTATTATTATTTTGTTTATATGTATGTTTTCTTTCTTTTTGTAACTGTGTGTGTGTGTGTGTGTGTGTGTGTTTATATATCTGCTGTTTATATTTGTATTTTTTTATTCTTATTATTAGAGAGTGTGTGTGTGTGTGTGTGTGTATATCTGCTGTTTTATTTGTATTTTTTTTATTCTTATTATTAGAGAGTGTGTGTGTGTGTGTGTGTGTGTGTGTGTGTGTATAGATGTGTGTGATGATAGATGTAGATAGTAGTGTGTATATGGTAATGTGTACACGTTGTAGTAACAGCTCTATGTAGTGTGTGTTGTATGTGTTGTGTTTGTGTGTGTATGTGTGTTGTGTGTAGTGTGTGTGTCGTGTGTCGTTGATTTATTATCGATAGATGGATGGAAGGATGGATAGATAGATAGATAGATAGATAGATGTGTTTATATGGCAGATAATGTTGTACAACATAATTAATCACACCAGTCTCATATGTCAAGCTGAAGCACGTTTCATTAATCACTCTATCTATGGTTTTATTGTGTATTTATTTAGCGTATGTGTGTTCAGTGTGTAACGCATGCTCTTATCTGACATACTGTATGATGTTCGTGTGTCTAAAACTGATTCCAGGTCAGTCCACGTCTGGATCCACCGGGGAGGTCGCTATCCAGGTGGACCTGATCTCACACCCCGGCACTGGAGAACACAAAGTCAGCGTCAAAGGTAACACACACACACACACACACCACACACACACACAACACACACACACACACACACACACACACACACACACCACACACACACACACACACACACACACACCACACCACACCACACACACACGTTGGTTTTTAGTTTACGGGGACTCCCATAGGCACTTTTTACTACTACAAGCTATGTGCATTGCCCTACACCACCCACACCTAAACTTAGCCCTCACAGGAGACGTACATTCACTACTTTCCCCAAAAAACTACTCTGATGATTAAACATTTTACATATGGGGCACACTGAAAATGCCTCACAACACCTCCCTGTAATACCTTATACCCATGTATTACAATTTTGTCCCATAAACCACATAAACAGCCAACACAACACACACCACACACACACACACACACACACACACGCACCACACACACACACACACACACACACCACACACACACACACACACACAGAGAGACAGACAGAGCGCTTAATTCATGATTAAGATACTCTGAAGTCTAAATTACTCAAATTAGCATGTTTCTCTTTGCCACAGACACTGCATTCGTTTAATTAGATTGTGTAATTTCACTGATAAAGTGTTTGCTGCTGCTCTAATTAGCAGAATGAAAGTTTCCTCTCGCTGTAATGACTCTCATCTGGCCGCTTTATCAAGAGCTCAGGATCTGTTAATGAGCTCCGTCTCTCCTGGAGACAGGAAAACTGGACACCTGCACAACTAACACTGCTTAGTATCAGACCAATGCATGACAAATCATTAAAATAAATATATCACAATAAATATCAGTGACATTGTCTTATGAACTTATGCCTTTGAGGAAAGCCACAAAACAAACATAATATTCCTAATTAACTTCTTTCATGAGTTATCGTTGTAGGCCGTTTACTGCCGGTGAGCACCTTGGTGCATTAATAGAAAAAAGATCATATTTGCCTCATCCAATCAGTCGTAATTATGTTATATAATACAGCATGTGATCTAGTTTACTGCACTGTAAAAAGTACAGTTGTAAATAAAACATTTGAGTACATTTTTATATGAAAATAATATTTCAGTCTTTATTATGGAAGCTTGTTGCTGCAAAGAAATAAAAAAAATAAAGGTAATTGTGAATTTTTCATTTACAATTTGAAGTTCATATCTCACAATTCTGATTTTATATCACAACTATGACTTTTTTCAGAATTGTGAGTTATATACTCAATTAGGAGACATACATGCAGCATTGTGAGAAAGAAAGAATTCAGAGTTTATAATTTGCAATTCTGAGAAAAAAATTGATATATAAACAGAAATTCATAAATGTGAGGAAAAAGTCTGAATTGTGAGATATAAACTCAGAAAAGTTGCTATTACTTCTTAAATGTTGTTTTATTCTGTGGCAGAAATGGGCTTCTACATGTCACGTTTAATTCAGTTTGCTATTTCTTGGTAATTATTTTAAAATGTCCTAAATGTCTAGAAAATCCTTTCAAAGTCCCATTTGTTGTCTTTTCTCCCCCAGTGTAAGCAGGTCTGATCATCTTGTGACTCTGATAGAAGTCCTATCACTAAACATGACTCTCTCGTGTTTGCTGATCTCTTCCTCTGCAGTCGTGGGTGTGAACAATATCAACTGGCAGACGAACGCCATGTTTCGGCCCTTCGTGGAGATCACCGCCATCGGCCCGCACCTGGCTGACAAGAAGCGCAAGTTTAGCACCAAGACCAAGAACAACAACTGGTCTCCGAAGTTCAACGAAACATTCCAGTAGTGAGTATTCATGTCATATAGCACCGGAACCGCTCTATAGTTCATATTCATAACAGCTGTGGTGTACTTACAGATATAGAAAGTACCATGTTTATAGAGATGGAACCATACAATACCAATGGGGGGGGGGGGGGGGGGTATTTACTAAAATATGGTGCAAAAAGCACTGTCCATGTTCAGCAACATATAAACTTGATTTTTAATTTGTGAAAGTCTGCTCACCAAGGCTGCATTTATTTAATAAAAACAATACAGTAAAAACGTTAAATATTATTATAATTTAAAATAACTGTTTTCTGTATGAATATATGAAGAGTTAATATAAAAAAACAGAAAACTTTTTTTATTTTTTTAAAAATCATGTTTTTTTTTGTGCATTCCAATTTATCTCAATCAACCTGCGATTGGGTTATTTTTATTAATAAAAAATTAAATAATAATACAGCTAACTAACATGATAACGTTAAAAAACATGATTTTTGACAACTTCAACGTCATATGTTCAACTGTAATTTATTTCTGTGATGCAGCTGTATTTTCAGCATCATTACTCCAGTCTTCAGTGTCACATGATCTTCAGAAATCATAATAATATACAGATTTGCTGCTCAAGATACATTTCTGATTATCATAAATGTTAAAAACAGTTGTGCTGCTTCATATTTTTTCAGAAAGCATCATGAATAAAAAGAAAAGAACCGGAAATCTTTTGTAACATTATAAATGTCTTTACTGTCACTTCTGATGAATTGAATGCGTCCTCGCTGAGTTAAAGCACTTTTGAACGGTAACGAATGTCACGGTGCCACAGTATCATCACTGATACATCCCAGAATTAATCCCACAGGATTATATATTACTGAAAATGACTAGTACGTGGATAAAGAGTGGTGATTAGATACGTGATCACTATTATTCCCTCCGTTACCCCATTTCTCTCAGTCATCGTGCCCTCATTTCAAAAGTTTTACAGAAAAAATGAATCATACTTTTGAAAGATCAATGTAAAACTCAGTAGCCTAATAATATATATTCGATTTGATATATCGAGCTCATGGAGCAGCTGAATATTTCTCACTTTATCTTCTATCATGTCTGACTGTAAACAGAGCATTCGACATCAGCGATCTCAGCGTCTGCTTCTTGGCTTTTCTCAGCGTCGTTGACGGATCGCTGCACAAATGCACTCGAACGGAGAACAGAAACCAAGCATCCACGTGAAGAGTTACTCCTGACCAGGCACGTGCAGTGGGGGGGGCGGAGGGTGCTTGAGCACCTGCCCCTTTGCCCAAAGTGCTCTTTTGTCAAGGCAATAATTTTTTTTTTTTTTTTAAACACCCTTCTGTGAAGGCCTGCCCAATCTAACTATTAGTAAAATTAATGATTAATAATTTAGCCGTAAATAAAATCACCCACATGATAACCTTTCACCTGACGACCTCATCCGAACGATCCCTCGTGCTCAGGCACCACTTCAATATCGTCCGCGCCACGGTTGCAGCTTAAGTAAGGGGTTCTCAGCGGAGTGGTATGCTTGTTTACTTATCATTATTATTATTTTACAAGAACAACGTGAAGAGAACATGCATTGCACAGCTTGTGTTTAAATCGCTGTGTTTAGCCTGCAGCAAACGCCACTTCTAATGTTATACACAGCAGCAGCACCATAAACAAAGGTGCATGTGTTCACTTCGTTCGTGCTATTTGAGGGAGAAAAGTTTCATGGGGGTGGAAGGGTCTGGTATTTTAATGTCATTTGACTAAAATCTATTCATACTTTTATTGTTACAGTATTTACAGCATCCGCATCAATACGCGTATCAGCAAGGAATGCATCACTATACATTGCTGTTATGATATTTTGTGCACAGCCCTATTTAAAGCCTTGTTTCATGTGCCCCTTTTATATTTTAAGCACCTGCCCCTCCAAAGGTCTCTGCATGGCCCTGGTCCTGACAGTTGCATGTTAGGCTTGTGAAGGACAAGATCATTGAGAAACAGTTGACTCAACAAAAAGACCAGCATTTGGTGTTTCAACGGCGTTTAAAGCCAGCGAGTAAAATGTGATGGAAAACTCAATGACACACTGAATTAACCTCTCTCTCTTAGAGCGCACGTACAATAGCATGAACTCAAAGCCCACCTTTGGATATTAACGGCCGTTTAGCTTAATGGAGTCTTCAGCTGTTTTTGCGTGGAATCATAAAAGAGCTCCTGCGTGGTGCTTTTCACTCTTCTGTGTCGGATAAGCTGACCGGTTTACAGAAACACATCTGATATAGAGACATGCCTGTGGAAAAGACTTGACATTCATGCACTGCACAAACATCTTTGTGTTGGCTGATATGACCGTCGTCTCAATGAATGAAGGTTACGCGTGTCGTTGTAGAGATGCTCTATTCACCGGCGTCAGCCATGCAGCTGAATGTGAACTAGCTAAAGAGGTTAATAGAGCGGTTGGCATGATATAATTAGTATTATTAAGTCAGCTTTACGTACAGTACAATGCAGTATCTTTTGAGGCTGGTTTGACTGGAGTCTTCATCTCTTGTAAAAACATAAAAGTACCACTCGTGTTAAAACGCTTGGACATCTAGGCATTGTTAAGCTCACATTTATGTTCATTCCCATGTACAAACATGTGCATAATAAGCATAAATCATACTTTTAGTGATTGGACTACTTGTGGCCTTTTGGTCTCTTTCTTCCTAAAACCTTTCTGGTGTCATTTTATGCATATAATGCAAAGATTATTGAGTTTAACAACTTAACATGGTGATGACAGTATAGTTGAAATAATGGATTAATGTATGGGGAAAACTTTACAATAAGTTATCATATATTAACATTGGTTAATGCACTAATAGTGAACAATACTTCTCTGGAATTTAATCATCTTGATGTTCATTTATGAACGCATTTTTAAGTTCAAAAGTGTATATATATATATAAGTATATGCCGCTCAAAAGTTTGGGATCAGTAAGATGTTTTAAGTTTTTAAGGGAGACTCTTCTGCTCATCAAGGCTGTATTTATTCAATCATAAATACAGAAACAAAACTGTAATATTGTGACATTTTATTGCAATTTCTAATATTGGTTTCCTATTTTAATATACTTTAAAATATAATGTATTTCTGTGATGCAGCGCTGAATATTCAGCATCATTCCTCCAGTCTTCAGTGTCACGTGATCTTCAGAAATATGCTGTTTATTATTATGTGTTGTGCTGCTTAATATTGCTTTTTGGAACATGTGATACTTTTTATTTGATTCTTTGATGAATACAATGTTAAAAATAACATTTATTTAAAAAAAAAATTGTGTTACAATATACAATGCTATTCAAATGTTTGTGGTCAGTATTTTTTTATTTCTTTTTTTAAGAAATTCTTACTTTTATTAAGGAGGGATGTGTTAAATAAATAAATTAGATTTCTAATTTAATAAAAATATGAATATTTTGAACAAATGCTGTTATTTTTAGCTTTATATTCATCAAAGAATCAAAGAGTATCACTAACTATATCACTAAAGATTGATACGTGTGAATATATTTGTATATATATATAATATATTTTTACATGATTAATACACTTTTTACAGTGGGAGGTAAATTTATGCGTTCATATTCTTGGCTCTTCTGCAGAGTTTGATCTTGTAATATCACTCAATGCATAAACCATGTTAAAGGGGTAGTTCACCCAAAAATGGAAATGAACTCAACCTCAAGCCTCTTATTTAAGACAAATACAATCTGAGTTATATTAAAGTGCCCCTATTATGGATTATGAAAGATTCATATTTTGGTTTTGGGAGTTCCCAACAACAGGTCATGCGAGGTCAAAAAACACTTGTATTTGCTAATAATATGCATTTATTTTTACCTTATTTGCTTAACGACTCCCAAACGATTCATTTTTCCAAACCCCTCCTTTGCGTGACGCTAATCTGCGGTGATTGGTCGATTTAGTTTAAAGTAGGGTTTGTGAGCTTTTAAAGCGGCACCTAGTGGCAAAGAATGAATTTGCATTTTCATTCAGACCAACGTGAAAATCAAGTTTTCCCAGGTCTGCACGAGCAACAAGTGGGCTACAATATGCTAATGTCTCATGTTGACGTGGAAATGAAACGGCTTGGTATTCGTTTGAAAAACGACTCATTTCAATGATTCAGAGTCGACTCTTTTTTTACTTTATACACGGTGCACTTTCAGATTAAAAAACTTTGTAGGATGTTTTCATTCACTTACACAAGGCATGAAAGCTCATCTTCAAAAATCCATAATAAGGGCACTTATACATAAATATATAGCTTTATAATGGCAGTGAATGGGGCGAGATTTTGAAGCCCAAAAAAGTGCATCCATCCATCATAAAAAGTACTCCACACGGCTCCGGGGGTTAATTAAGGGAAGCTAATTTTGTGTAAAAAATATCCATATTTAAAACTTTATAAACCGTAATAACTGTCATAAGCGCGTTCCAGTGGATGACGTTGGCATTGAGTATATTTTAATGTTTATTTAGGTTTAATATCTTGCTCCATAGAGTGCAGTTTTGTTTGTTTTTACAAACTAAAGGATTAGTTGAATTGCAATGAGCGTTGTTAAACCCAGAACGTTTGTTTAATACTTAATTTAATGTGAATTAACATAAATGTTGCTGTGCCTTCTCCATGCAGCGTGCTGAGTAATGAACACGGCCCAGAGGCCTACGAGCTTCACATCTCCGTGAAGGACTACTGCTTCGCCCGAGAGGACCGAATCATCGGCATGACGGTCCTGCAGCTCAGAGAACTGGCCGAGAAGGGCAGCCTGAACGCCTGCTATCCGCTCGCCAGGAGCGTAAACATGGACGAAACCGGCCTGACCATCACGAGAATACTCTCGCAAAGGACCAACGACGAAGTGGCCAAAGAGTTCGTACGTCTCAAATCAGACACGCGGTCGGCCGAGGAAGTGTCGTAGAGAAGAGCGGTGGTGTTTGTTTTTGTGCATGTGTGTAAAACATCTGTTGGAATGTTCATTTTAAACTACAAGTACGTACAAAAGTGTTTACCTACCGTATGCTCTCTATCAAATATTATATTCTAGTTATGTTCAAGAGACGGTTTTGTATGACGATTAGTCTTTTTGAACAGATATCGTATTTGTTCAGATAAAGTGCCAAACCTGATGTTAAAAAAAAAGACTAAATACAAATGCATATGAATTATTGGTGAAGTTGGTATCTTTCTAAATTTGCTCGATTATTTTGTCCGGTGTATATCATCCCAAGTGTGTAGCGGTTTTGTTTGTCTTCATTCCCGCACCGTTTTTGTTCGTTCGTTTGCGTTTTTAACACACGGCACTGGTGGTGCATGTCTCGTTTTCTTGGTGTCGTCTCTCTCCCATGTGTTCGCAGTGACCGTGGGCATCGACTCGGACCCGCTCCCCCTCCAACATTTTATATTCGAGTCCACTTTAAAAAGAGACCATTTTTTAAAATGGCGATGACTGCTACGAATCTCTTCATAAGTGTTTGTAATTTTATAGTCGTTGACAACAATGAAGACCACCTCGAGTGCTGCCAGTCCTGGCAGGAGGGGTGGGATGTTCTTTTCGTTTGTTTTTCGTAGGTTTAGTTGCTTTACGTTTCCTTTTTTTACCATAGGCTTTCAGCCTTTCTGAATTATCACTGTGAACATGGGCTGTGAAAGGCAAGCTTACATCACATTTGTTCACTGTTTGATATCATCTTTTTATTTTTTCAAACAACTTTGATTCTTAAAAAAAAAGAAAACTGCCAAAGTTATATGAAAATGTTCATACAAAAGCAATCCATGATCTGTATGGAAATCGGTATATGCTATGTACACATACTGTACATTATGTTTCTAGTATTGCTGAATCAGTTCTGATCGTCTATGGGCCGATTATTTCCGGATGATTTCTGTGGAGTTGTTTTATCTGGTATGAGCGTGGTAAATATTGCTTCACAGAAGAGTCACATCGATCGCCGTCATTCGTTTATTTTTGTTTACAGAGGAAAAATTTAACATTTGGTATTTATGCAACATTCCTATGTATTGCACTGATGGCAAATTGTATGTCATGTAAATATATTTAGTGAGAAATTGTAATGAAGGTCTCGTTTGCATTTTTAAGGAAAGCTACATGTATCAGCATTGAACGACGGTTTATCATTAAACATTCTAGGTCTTACAGAGGAAGTCAAAGGGTTAATTCCACAAATACATGGCCAGGTCTTCCCAAATTTGAAAATAAGAAATTGCATCGACATAATATTCGTGACAATTAAACACACTGACTGCCCGCCAAATTCTACATTTTGATCAACAATACAAGCAAACTACAAACTACTTTTTTACACTGTAAAAAAAAAAAGTAAAATTTACGGTTAAAAAACATTAGCTGGGGTTTCCGGAATTCTACCGTCAAAAATACGGTAACATTTTAGGTTTTGCGGTTTTAACTTAAATTTACAGTTAAATACCGTAATTTCATTAACTGATATAATGTTAATACACCAACCTATTGAAGTACTGAAATCTATTGTTGTACATTTGAAATACACTGATAACCACCAAATACAGGTGAAGATGAGAAAGTCACATGATTAACCAAAGCCTATCACAAACATCTTTTAATAACATAAATATAGGGAGCACAGCGTCATTCACACAAGCACTAAACACCATCATGGTGAGACTCATTAAACTTAAATATGCATAAACATTAATTTAACAACATTAGATCAGATGTAACATACAACCCTAATAAACATAACTGATCAGAAAAAAACTAAGAAGAAAGTTATTTCAAAGAAAAAACATTCAAATTTAAAATGCACCGCAGGGAATTCTGGGAACGTCAATTTACGTTTTTTCCCTGTAAATTTTACAGGAACTTACCGTTAACCATTTAACAGGTTTTTACTGTAGCTTTTTTACCGTTAAAATCATGGTCATTTTTTACAGTGTACATTATATTATACAGTGTATATCTCAGAGGTACTTTGCCTTTATTGATGATTTAAAAAAATCAGTACAATATATAAATCTGGTTCAAGGAGATACATAGATACAGATCTAGTTTTACTACAAATAAAACCGAAAAACCATAGGTTATACTGTACTAACCATAGTTTAACCATGTTATTAGTAGTAAACTGACTCTGGATGTGACTGGCACACATAAGATGACGGGAGCAGATGGTAAGACCTCAGACACAAATACACAGATTCTGCATTGACGACTATTTGTAAGTTATTGACAATCGACGCCATATTGGAAAGGTCAAACTGACAGATGTGGCGCACTACAGACCGCAGCTGTTCCAAACATTTGGTGCGTCATTACCATCAGACAATTCAGCTTAATGCAGATTATATACCGATAAAGAGATAATTGGTAGAATGTTCTTGTACTACATGACATTATCGGGGTGCAACATAACTGTTTTGATTGGCAGTCATAACATAGCTTCCATAATTTAATCAAGAATGCCAACAGAGTCCATAAAATGTGACCCTGGACCACAAAACCAGTCATAAGGGTCAATTCTCTGAAATAAATAATATTTCCATTGATGCATGGTTTGTTATGATAGGACAATATTTGAAAATCTGGAATCTGAGGGTGCAAAAAAATCTAAATATTGAGAAAATCATCTTTAAAGTGTTCAAATGAAGTTCTTGCAATGCATATTACTAATCAAAAATTTAGTTTTGATATATTTACGGTAGGAATATTTTCAAAATATCTTCATGGAACATGATCTTTACTGAATATACTAATGATTTTTGGCATAAAATAAAAATGTATAATTTGAACCCATACAATATTTGTTGGCTATTGCTACAAACATGCTATTTATGGTTTTGTGGTCCAGGGTCACATTTGTAAGAAGTCAGAAAGAGCTTTATTAACAAGTGTTTACACAAGGAATATGACAGGAGCTTCGATTCGCAGAAGTATGGACATAGTGCAAACATACAGTAGGATGTACAGTAGAGATAGAATATAACACTAATATAAACAATCTGAAAATGTAATAATGCACTATATACAGATGTAGAAGTGTAGAAAAGAAGTGTAATTGTTTAAATGAATGTACAGATATTTTATTTACAAGTGTGCAGATATGCAGAAGATGTAACATTACAGATGCATTTAATAATTTATAACTTGAGTAAACTTTTATATATAGAATATATTACAGTAAACGGAAATTTTAACATTATAATTGAGCTAGACAAATACTGCTCTGATTGTCATTTTAACAAATCCTTTATCTTTTAAAATATATTTAAGTCCAAAGTGCTGCTAATATTTACCAAATAGATTTTTACAGTTGTTTTACACGTATTTTGTCAATTTAATGGAAAATGTACTGGTCATTTTAATTTTAAAAGTAATTGTTAATGGAATTTTGAAATTGAATTATGAAAATTGACCAGCAATGAACATCAAAAACCATCAAAGTATATAATGAATTATAAAGTTAATGGCACAAACTATATTGTGTACATTAGAAACATGAAGCGTTGACCTTTCCAAGATGGCGCTGATGTTGACATATGCACTGAATATCAGCCGAATGCAGCATCATCACTGCTTTAAAAATAATACAAATCCAGCTCCGCAGGTCTGAAGTTTTCACCTCATAAATAATACACTTTCTAAAATAGTGGATGAAAACATCACCATCAAAGTTAGTATTTGTGGAGAACATTTGGATGAAGAAAAAAAAATCATAGAAAACAGAAAAGGTGCTAGTTATCTGTTTACATAAGTTTCTGTATATTTTCTTTAAGCCTAAAACACAATGGAGTGCGTATTTCACAATACAGGTATTTTGAAAACACCATGAAAATTCCTTCATATTAACACAATACATTGGGAAATGTTGACCTGTTCGGTTTAATTGAGAGAAACCTCTAGGACAGACCCGTGTGCTTCTGCTATACTGGTTTAACAGAACTCATCGTTCAGAGCTCAATGAATTATTGAGTCAGTATACCATATTCAATGCATTTACACGCTGCCTCGGATGCATGGGAGGCAGTTGCTATGGAAACGCTGAGTGCTGTGGGTGATGCTCCTCATGTCTTTGACCATAAAAACTGACATCTTAAAAACCGTAATCACCAAACCAGCAATCAGACAATATTTCAGTTCCTGTGGGTCTATAGTGAAGCTCTGACCCGGTCGTCAATCTCTCAGCGCCGGCTCGAAGGGAAAGAGGCCTGTTTGAGAAGATTTACAGCAATGTTGAAAGCTTTGCTGCATCTCATACAAATGCAGCTGAATACGACTGTGTTTGTTTGTGCTGACCCGCGCTTTTCCCCTTTGGCCTCGACCGCATCTCTCAACCACAGCAGATCAGATTTGACACGATTTTGGTACATTTATAATCGTCACGAAGCTCATCCTGCCCATTCAGCCATGTTTTATTAAATGTGAATAATTTTTTCTAACACATCCACTTCATTCAGTCTCAATGGAGAAGAAGACCCTTAATGACTTTTGCTAAGATCTCAAACTTGTTTCATCAAATTCTGAAAAGATTTTACAAGAAGCATCTGAAGTTGGTACTACAATAAAAGCAGAGTCCTGAGATGTGCTCATATGACAAAATAAATCAAATTAATTCATAAATATTCAACCTCAAAATGTATTTCAGGGGCATGAAAATACATTTCACATCTTACAGTATTCTACAATTGCACTCCATGTACACACTTCACATGAACAAAAATCTAATTTGACATGTGAATGTATTTTCTGGAGGGAAAAATATACTTTGGAATGCTTTTGAAAATTATATTCATATATATAGTATATTTATGAAAATATGCAACAAAAATGCCCAAGAAAATATATTGGTATTAGGGGTGGGCATAGATTAATTTTTTTAATCTAGATTAATCTAGATTAATTTTGGAATTAATCTAGATTAATCTAGATTAAAATGGCTCATTTGAATTCTGCCGAAGGCATTCAGAATATGTGTGCTACCCAAATAATGACTAAAAGTAAGTCTTTGAGAACGGGTTTCTCAAGCCAGGTGGCGCATTAGACCAGGGGCGCATCTCCTGTTTCCAAAATGCATCACAAACTGCTTGAGAAAGCTGTTCTACTATGATAATTGGTGATGAAAATAAACTATGTTCAATAAAATGTACTTGTGTTTACTAACTGTTTATTCAGTTAAACATGAATTTTGAACTGTAGGCCTACATAAGAGGTCGTGATGAACTGTTTACAGTTTCCATTGGGAAGCTTCTTAAAAATAAGTTTTCCCTGAAGCAAACCCGGCGGCTTCATAGCTGCATCCATGTTAGCACGTCACGTCTGATGTGATAATTTCACAGTAACGTTAGGCATACACACAGGTTCGAAGCAGAGGGTGACACGGGAGTGAATTCTCAAGTTCACATGAGACCTAAAGCGCATCCTGTTTGCTTAAAAGCGCAACGTTTCGTTGTTATTCTGAGTGCACACAAATAAACGTAGAGTCTTTACAGATTCGAAAGATGTATTAGGCTACTTTTATCTGTATGACGAAGAATGACGGAGATTTTAAGAGCAAGTGAGCGCACCGGAGCCTGTCCTGCAGCAAACGCGCTTCCACACAAACACTTCAATAGCGCACATTTCTCTAGGTTAACATCATATTGAGCGGCCATGTAAAGTTGCTACTACATACATCTTTCAGATGAAAAGCCATATTTGAGGTTGATGAATGATAGGTGAGCGTTTGGATGTCCTGCCCGATTGTATTACCACACAGACCAGCCGTTAACAATCTGTCCATCACGGACTGCGAGCCTCTAGTTCGAAGACTCGTTCTCGCCCCCTACAGTGCAATTCGGCTAGGTATACATCCGCGCTAAAATATCAGGGTGAAAGTCATCATAGCTTGCGTAGTATAGACCCAGCTCCCAACCCAACTTTGAGAATAGATTAACGGCGATATTTTTTTTATCGCCGATAAGAGTCTCGCGTTAACGCAGCACGTTAACGCCGATAACGGCCCACCACTAATTGGTATAGAACATATTTTTCGACAAATATATTTTGTAACATACTGTTGCAAACATATATTTTTTACCATTAAAAAATATATATGAAAATAGATTTTTTTTGCCATATGGGGAGGGAAGAATATTCTCTGCACGCTTAAAATAAAGGTGCTTTATTGCACAAAACGTTTCTTTAAAATTATGAAATGTTCTATAAAGGTCTTTTCACTAAAAGGTTCTTTGAGGAACCAATATGCAACATAAATAATAAAAAAAAATAACCTTTAAAAGTGGGGGATGAACAAGACTTTTAGAGCCCAAATCACTAAAACCAAATAGATATATTGAAAGTGAAATTCCTCAAGCTATTACTTTGGTTTGGAGGATTCACATCGTTATATGTTTATATGGCAGAATCAATTCTGAAAGCTCTTTACAATATACACAGAGACGAATCCAGCACTGCCTTCTGTCAAAAACAGCACATGCTGTGATTCATGAATCTGCTCAGAGCCGAGGACACACACGAGCAGGTGGACACTGATTTCTCATATGCTCTTCAACGGTCTGCTTACGGCATATTATGAGAAATCTTGAAACGAGCGGATAGGATGACATGAGACCGACAGAGATAGATTCTCATAGCCTGTGAATGACACACGTATAACTTACACAGGTCCAGATAAACATTACATTGCTCTCTAAAGCTCACGGCTTTTCCTTTGTTTCAAATATCAACTTTGGTCCCAATCATTTCTCCTAAAAGTTCTTAGAAGAAAAGAAAATGGACATAATAGAGGCAACAGTTAGACAATGGTATATAGTGAGATATTTTTTTGACGAAGTTAAAGGAATAGTTCACCCAAAAATGAAAATGTGTTGATAGTTTAAGCCATCAGGCCATTAAAAATGTAGATGAGTTTGTTTCTTCATCAGGTTTGGAGAAATGTAGCATTGCATCAGTGTCTCAGCAATGTAGTGAATGGGTGCCGTCAGAATGAGAGTCTGATAAAAAACACAATAATACACATATTATTGTATAAAATCAATAATTTTGACCCATACACTGTATTGTTGTCTATTGCTACAAATATACCCCAGCGACTTTTTTGGTTTTGTGCTCCAGGGTCATATTTAGGGGAGCATTTTCTTCAAAAACAAACAGCGGCTCAGATGTCGGGAGTAAATGACGACTGCTGTGTTCATTATTACATCCAACAACAGAACACCTCAATCGCTTAGCATTGGTGAAACAATGACAGACTGATGACAGCTCACTCAGGGCGGGTCTAAAGTAAGACACCAGTCCAGTCTGTGCTGAAACGCTCCTGTCAATCAAACTATCGTGGGAGGGGCCTTGGTCGGTGTGATGTCACACAGACAGGCATCTGAGATCGGCTCGATTTGAGATGATTTAATGAGATTAAACACCGGGTGGATCTTTATCATTAAAGGGTGGTTGTGTACACACACTGCCAACACATATCAGTTCAAACTGCTTGTAAAAGTGCATGTCGCATCCAATGACCCTTTAAGTTGGAGAGTGCGTCTTAACGTCGTTAAACTGGAAAAATGAATCGCCTGTGTTAACGTGCTGATTTTGACACCACTAGTTATTATGGACTTATATTTTAGTTTAAAAAGTCTTGATGTATTTGTTTCAGCTTTTGTCTTCGAATAAAAAGACATTAACTGATGGACTGTTTTTATCAGACTCTCATTCTGACGGCACCCATTCACTGCAGAGCATCCATTGCTGAGACAGGGATGCAGTGACACATTTCTCCAAATCTGATGAAGAAACAAACTCATCTTTTCTTTCCAGTGAGGTGTGATAAAAACACTAATGTTGGCTTGCAAAAATACACAGCCCTCCTTCCAAAGTTAATACTATTTTGGCTAAGGACAGAAGACTAAAGCGGGTTTCAAGTCTTCAGTAAGGCCGAGCTGCTCTGGAGGCTTTCCTGCATCAGCCATTAGGACATTTGCCTCAGAAAACAGACACAGCGCTCTCTAATTCAGGAAGCGTCTTGGGGAAGAAGCGCTCCGGTGTCATTGGTCTCGCAGCGATTCTCAGACGACCGTTTGTCCTTATTGGACATGTCTCGAGGAAGCGAGCTGTCCTGCTTCATCAAGCACAGAGACACATACTGTACATACACAAGCAGCCAAAAGACATTAACCTTCAACCCGCATTCTCGTGCCAGCTCATAATAATCTGCTCGTAAACACAAGGAGAAAAAGACAGAAAGAAGAGATGCATTACCAAGAGTACAGAGACCCGAAGCTCCCGCTCACATTACAGAAGTCTTTTAGCATCTGTTCAAATGACAAGGACTTCGAATGTCGTTTCACTTTCATCTGTTCCGGGTGTGTCGGCATTCATTTGACAGTTCAATGAGACGTGTTTGTGGATATTTATGGATTGTAATAATTGCTTTCAAGGACAGGAACGGTCACACACCTCTGAATATGTTTTGAGTTTATCCTTCCATCAGGACATAAGGGTCTCGTCTTCACAGAGGACATCATGACATGGTCACCACGTTCACACGGCAAAGTTTCAGTAGTTACAAATGCATTTACATGTAGGGTACAACGGGGCCAAAGGCCCCCCCCGTCCTTTAGAAAAAACGTGCTATTCACTGCCTCTAAAATGTATAATTGCAGAAAAAATATATACGTTGTATTGAACATTAATGGAGCAACATATGTTGTGTGAAAATAAATCATTCAAGTTGTTTATTTTGTTTAAAAGTTGTTTACATGTATGAGGTGGCAAGAGGAGCTTTTTACCCCACACGCGGGGGTAAAAGTCCCTCCAGCATGGGGTAAAAGTCCCTCCAGCATGGGGTAAAAGGCACCACACGCGGGGTAAAAGGCCCCACACGCGGGGTAAAAGTCCCTCCAGCATGGGGTAAAAGTCCCTCCAGCATGGGGTAAAAGGCCCCACACGCGGGGTAAAAGTCCCTCCAGCATGGGGTAAAAGGCCCCACACGCGGGGTAAAAGTCCCTCCAGCATGGGGTAAAAGGCCCCACACGCGGGGTAAAAGGCCCCACACGCGGGGTAAAAGGCCCCACACGCGGGGTAAAAGTCCCTCCAGCATGGGGTAAAAGTCCCTCCAGCATGGGGTAAAAGGCCCCACACGCGGGGTAAAAGTCCCTCCAGCATGGGGTAAAAGGCCCCACACGCGGGGTAAAAGTCCCTCCAGCATGGGGTAAAAGGCCCCACACGCGGGGTAAAAGTCCCTCCAGCATGGGGTAAAAGT
Organism: Schizopygopsis pylzovi; assembly: GCA_027422435.1. Classification (NCBI taxonomy): domain Eukaryota; kingdom Metazoa; phylum Chordata; class Actinopteri; order Cypriniformes; family Cyprinidae; genus Schizopygopsis; species Schizopygopsis pylzovi. The sequence continues at coordinate 2,162,454 of CM049824.1, forward strand.
CCCTCCAGCATGGGGTAAAAGGCCCCACACGTGTGGTAAAAGTCCCTCCAGCATGGGGTAAAAGGCCTCACACGCGGGGTAAAAGTCCCTCCAGCATGGGGTAAAAGGCCCCACACGCGGGGTAAAAGGCCCCACACGCGGGGTAAAAGTCCCTCAAGCATGGGGTAAAAGGCCCCACACGCGGGGTAAAAGGCCCCACACGCGGGGTAAAAGGCCCCACACGCGGGGTAAAAGGCCCCACACGCGGGGTAAAAGGCCCTCAAGCATGGGGTAAAAGGCCCCACACGCGGGGTAAAAGGCCCCACACGCGGGGTAAAAGGCCCCACACATAGGGTAAAAGTCCCTCCAGCATGGGGTAAAAGGCCCCACACGTGGGGTAAAAGTCCCTCCAGCATGGGGTAAAAGGCCCAACACGCGGGGTAAAAGTCCCTCCAGCATGGGGTAAAAGGCCCCACACGTGGGGTAAAAGTCCCTCCAGCGCGGGGTAAAAGTCCCTCCAGCGCGGGGTAAAAGTCCCTCCAGCGCGGGGTAAAAGGCCCTCCAGCGCGGGGTAAAAAGCTCACGGTATGGATGCAAATACTTCAGCTAAAATAATGTTTTTAAAATAATGTCTAAGTTAATACTTGTTCAAAACAATCAATTTAGCAAAATTTGTACTATGTATTTTAATAAGTAAAGATTCTGAAAGTATTGTATGAGATCCAATAACAATTGAATATGTATTTACAGTAGACAACAAATTATATTTTATTATATGATATGATTAATATCATGTTTTTAAATATTGTTTCATTCTAAACATGGTGATTATCTCTAATATGGACACCCAACATAATATATGATATTTACCATCTGAATCTAACCAGGTCTACAGATGGAAAAGTCAGCCATTTATTAATTATCATGTTAATCACGGCGCATTTAGCCCTGACAGTGGGGGGCGCTTTTTACCCCAAAAACCACACTTTCACATATTTTTTCGTTATTTAAAAACTTTTGCTTTAATTATCTGAAACAAAACTGGAAATCATAAAGACGACGTTTGTCTCAAAATATATGCATTCATTTTTGCGATTCTCATTTGCTACTTAAATCTACAACATTTAAAAAAACATAACATATTAGATAAAGTAAGCACAGAATCAACTTCACGTGCGATCGCGTCTTTGGCCCTGTCCCAAATGGACCACTTCATGTGCACTTGCGGTCTTACGGACTTACAATGGACTTGGAAGTGTGTCCGTTACGTCCACGAGGCCGTAGGGTGTCCCATTCCTCATTTTAGCGTTCAGAGGGGTGCTCACGAGCCCACACTGGGGCGAGCTGCGTATAGACTTCTACACGACAGTCAAAGCGGCATTACGTCACGAAAGTGCAGACTCAGAGGAAGACTGCGAGGGTTTAGGGTGCTATTGGGACAGGGCCAAAGATCAGAGAGATACACGTGCATCTTGATAAGCGGATGTTTTAAAAAGTGTTACGCCACGTCTTTGTGTCATCTAGTTGTTTAGATGAAAATAATATCAAAGGTGCCTTTTCCCCCGAGGCGCGTTTAGCCCCGTTGTACCCTACTGTATGAGTGAATCTCCTAAATTAATAGCCAGATTCATATCCATCTGCTTTGGATACAACTGAAGATGCTTTTAGTGCCATCACTGGACATTTCACTTGCACTTTAAAAAAACATGCAAGAAGCAATATGATATTTCGCAACACATTTTTTTCAAAAAGCTTGAGTACATTTTTTTTTTTTTACATTCAGAATTTTTTTGTTAATTTTACAAACAATTACAAATAAATGACAAGCAACACATTGAATTAGATACATTATAACTGAAACATTAATGGCCTAAGACAAAATGAATGTCAATGATCAATAATAATAATAATAATAATAATAATAATAGTAGTAGTAAAAGTGTATTTTATTTTGGTTTGTTATTCATTCGATTTCCAAGAAAATGTTGCAGTTGTCAGCAGTAGTCTATGAAATATTACAACCACACATAAATAAAATGCATGACAATAAAATAAAATAATGAGAATATAAACGGTTATGAAAACATGCATATTAAAGTCAATACTGTGTTGAGCACATTTGCTTGTGAAATTATGACCACTTTATTATTTTGAGCTCAAAAATCAACTAGACATAATTTTATTTATAATGATTTTATTAAAACTAAATATTGAAGCTGAAAAGATGTTATCTAGATATTTATTAACGAACAGATTTTTTGAGAATGCTCGTTCGTGAAAATACTTTTTATTAATTCATCTTTCCTCATTTTGTAGTGTTCATGTAGCTCAAACCGTTGAGCATGATGCTTGCAACACCCGAGTCACGGGTTTGAATCCCATGAAATGCATGAACTGGTATAATCGTGAATGCATATCTTGAATGCTATGTATTTCGCTTTGGATAAAAGTGTCTGGCAAATGCATGAACAAATGTTTAAAAAGGTACATGAAACATGGATATTTCTTTGAAAGATCTGTATGGGTTGATATGCTGAGATCATGTTTTCAGAGATCATGTTTTCAGAGCTCATCTTAAGCAGGGACGTGTGAAAGACGATCGAAGCTCCACAGGTGGCTAATCAATCAGGAAGAGCACTAGAGGAATGACACAGATCCGCCTGTCCTCCTGCTGGTCCAGTTCTCCCAGCTGCGGCACGAGAGAGGAGCAGTCGTTTAAGAGATACGGATAAACTCCTCAATGTCGTCTAATAAAGGACGCCTCCTCCTCCAGTCGCTCCCGACAGCAGGCTGAGCTTTGAAGGATCTTTGAAACGCTTCAAAGTCTTGTATTTGATGAAGTGAGCATCACTGTTGCTGCTCATAGAGACGGGAGTTTCTCCAATTTAAAACACAAGTACTGAAATGAGTATGCAGTACTCATCAGTCACAGTATGCAGATTTTCTATAAGCATGAAATGACTCTGGACTGTTTGTCTGAGGTTCTGGATTAAATGTTGTAAATAACGTTCAGTTTCTTGCACAGACTGATCGTTTCTCTTCATAAGACTACAATATATCGTCAGGAGCCACGGGTATTAATTTTATATTGCCATCTCGAAGTGATGAAGTCCATTGCATTTGATGAATCAGCAGAGATCACGGTTTCAGCTAAAAATCTTCTACTGAAGAACAAATCAACCACATCTTGATGGCCAGAGGATGAGTACATTAACAGCACGTCTTCATTTCTGGGCGAACTATCTCTTTAAATACTACAAATGACCTGAATACGAAATGTCTTGAACGTCTAGTATGAAAAAAGTATTTGTTTTCCACTTGATTAAAGGCCTCATATCAAGAAAAAACTGATATTCCTTGAGATTTTGAACTTAAAAGTGTGATCTAGTATGAAAACTGCTGCCTTCAGAAAGCCTGGATCTATTGATTATGGGGATCAATGCAGCTCTCTATAGGAGCTAGTTCAAACAACCCATAATCAATGCAGCTCTCTATAGGAGCTAGTTCAAACAACCCATAATCAATACAGCTCTCTATAGGAGCTAGTTCAAACAACCCATAATCAATGCAGCTCTCTATAGGAGCTAGTTCAAACAACCCATAATCAATGCAGCTCTCTATAGGAGCTAGTTCAAACAACCCATAATCAATGCAGCTCTCTATAGGAGCTAGTTCAAACAACCCATAATCAATGCAGCTCTCTATAGGAGCTAGTTCAAACAACCCATAATCAATGCAGCTCTCTATAGGAGCTAGTTCAAACAACCCATAATCAATGCAGCTCTCTATAGGAGCTAGTTCAAACAACCCATAATCAATGCAGCTCTCTATAGGAGCTAGTTCAAACAACCCATAATCAATGCAGCTCTCTATAGGAGCTAGTTCAAACAACCCATAATCAATGCAGCTCTCTATAGGAGCTAGTTCAAACAACCCATAATCAATGCAGCTCTCTATAGGAGCTAGTTCAAACAACCCATAATCAATACAGCTCTCTATAGGAGCTAGTTCAAACAACCCATAATCAATGCAGATCTCTATAGGAGCTAGTTCAAACAACCCATAATCAATACAGCTCTCTATAGGAGCTAGTTCAAACAACCCATAATCAATGCAGCTCTCTATAGGAGCTAGTTCAAACAACCCATAATCAATGCAGATCTCTATAGGAGCTAGTTCAAACAACCCATAATCAATGCAGATCTCTATAGGAGCTAGTTCAAACAACCCATAATCAATGCAGATCTCTATAGGAGCTAGTTCAAACAACCCATAATCAATGCAGATCTCTATAGGAGCTAGTTCAAACAACCCATAATCAATGCAGCTCTCTATAGGAGCTAGTTCAAACAACCCGTAATCAATGCAGCTCTCTATAGGAGCTAGTCCAAACAACCCGTAATCAATGCAGATCTCTATAGGAGCTAGTTCAAACAACCCATAATCAATGCAGCTCTCTATAGGAGCTAGTTCAAACAACCCATAATCAATACAGCTCTCTATAGGAGCTAGTTCAAACAACCCATAATCAATGCAGCTCTCTATAGGAGCTAGTTCAAACAACCCATAATCAATGCAGCTCTCTATAGGAGCTAGTTCAAACAACCCGTAATCAATGCAGCTCTCTATAGGAGCTAGTTCAAACAACCCATAATCAATGCAGCTCTCTATAGGAGCTAGTTCAAACAACCCGTAATCAATGCAGCTCTCTATAGGAGCTAGTTCAAACAACCCGTAATCAATGCAGCTCTCTATAGGAGCTAGTCCAAACAACCCATAATCAATGCAGATCTCTATAGGAGCTAGTCCAAACAACCCATAATCAATGCAGATCTCTATAGGAGCTAGTCCAAACAACCCATAATCAATGCAGCTCTCTATAGGAGCTAGTTCAAACAACCCATAATCAATGCAGCTCTCTATAGGAGCTAGTTCAAACAACCCATAATCAATGCAGCTCTCTATAGGAGCTAGTTCAAACAACCCACAATCAATGCAGCTCTCTATAGGAGCTAGTTCAAACAACCCACAATCAATACAGCTCTCTATAGGAGCTAGTTCAAACAACCCACAATCAATGCAGCTCTCTATAGGAGCTAGTTCAAACAACCCACAATCAATGCAGCTCTCTATAGGAGCTAGTTCAAACAACCCACAATCAATGCAGCTCTCTATAGGAGCTAGTTCAAACAACCCATAATCAATACAGCTCTCTATAGGAGCTAGTTCAAACAACCCATAATCAATACAGCTCTCTATAGGAGCTAGTTCAACAACCCATAATCAATACAGCTCTCTATAGGAGCTAGTTCAAACAACCCATAATCAATACAGCTCTCTATAGGAGCTAGTTCAAACAACCCATAATCAATGCAGCTCTCTATAGGAGCTAGTTCAAACAACCCACAATCAATGCAGCTCTCTATAGGAGCTAGTTCAAACAACCCACAATCAATGCAGCTCTCTATAGGAGCTAGTTCAAACAACCCACAATCAATACAGCTCTCTATAGGAGCTAGTTCAAACAACCCACAATCAATGCAGCTCTCTATAGGAGCTAGTTCAAACAACCCATAATCAATGCAGCTCTCTATAGGAGCTAGTTCAAACAACCCATAATCAATACAGCTCTCTATAGGAGCTAGTTCAAACAACCCATAATCAATGCAGCTCTCTATAGGAGCTAGATCAAACAACCCATAATCAATGCAGCTCTCTATAGGAGCTAGTTCAAACAAGCCATAATCAATGCAGCTCTCTATAGGAGCTAGTTCAAACAACCCTTAATCAATGCAGCTCTCTATAGGAGCTATACGAGCACAAACTCACACATACAGGCAGAACCTGTTTCTATCAAGTGCGACATGTTTGTTGACCCTGGAACAACATTGTTATTAACCAATCAGATTTGAAGAACAAGTTTATTATTTTAGTGAAGTTTAGGTTTACGATCAGTGTTTGTTTCTTGTACATCAGTGTCATTTATCTATCATTTCCTCTGATTTTAGGGATTACTCATGGGTTAAGGTTTTTAATTTTTGGATTAAAATGTTGTTCCAGGGTCAACAATATATGTTAACCCAGGAACACATCTAACTCAGTAAAATCAGGACGTGCTACATATAGAGTTACTTTCAGATCTGTAATTAACAGACTCTGTTTCTGGAGACACTAATGACTTCACACATTTCAGACCATCTATTACAGCTAATTATTTCTGTCAGGTTCACTGAAAGAAGGTCCTTCATTTCTATTCTGGCTACAGGAGAAGATTTCCTTGGCCTTTTGTGAGAATAAACAAATATATACATACATACATACATATATATATATATATACAGTAATAAGCCAGTGGAGAAACTCTATGACCCAACAACATCATGTAACGAGCTTCTATTGGGAGCTCGTTATTTTACATAATAACATTTGCTGTGGGATGCAAAAATAAAGCAGCTAAAGTGTTAAACTGTGTTTATAATTTGGGACATGAATTATGAATTCAGTTTGTGATTAGAGTAATTCATAAAAACAAAACAAAACAAATCACAGGGTTTGATGCACAATGAAAACAATGAAACTAAACGAGTGCAGAACTCTCAGATTCTACACCGGTGCGATGCTTTTATCAGTTTTAATAATGCACAATAAACTAAACAAACATCTCCAGCCTGCTTTAGTTTAGTTAAGCTTTCCCCACAGGAAGGAAAATCACTAAGAGTGTTTTCTGAACATTTTTATTTTGAGACGCGATGTAATTAAGTGGAGAGCTTCTTCTGAAACGTTGCTCCTGAATCAAACAACTACAGCAACAAAAACTAGTAATCTGACATCTTTCTAAAGTTTCAGAAGAAATCTCATCAATGTGCTCAGATTTGCAAAGATACTAAATATATGCAATCAAAGGTTTAAGATCTTTGAACGCAATCCTTTCTCATCAATTCATTTCATAGCTCTAACTCTATTCTTTATCTCTCCTAAAGGGTTTTAGGATCGGAGGCAGTTCTTCACAACATGAAGGACATCGGCAGTTGTGTGATGGTTTTTCTGAACCACGAGGGATTTTGTGGAAGAACTGATTTCTCAAAGTCTTTGAACGATCGGTTTCATTTGAAGCACTAGCAAGTACATTAGCAGAAATACTGCTTCTATAGTCTGTACTCTAAAATCAGCTTGTTCGAATTTCTGTTAAAATGGGTGTTTTGTCTTAATGTTCAATCCACTTAAATTGAAGTTAACTTAAACGTTTTGTGCTGAGACTTCATTAATCATGTTTGTTGCCAAGCTAAACTGGGAGTGAATCTGTATTCGTCAAGTCACATTGTTTCGACAAACACTTTTAACTCGTTTAGTCTTGTTGTACAGACCTAAACTAATTGCATGTGGGATCAAGTTCATTAATTTCCTTCTTTCTCTCTCTCTATTTATTTATTTAGTGAGAATGTCCCATTCGTATTACTTCAGCACAGACATAAATTATTCCTGTGCACTGAAAAAAGAGATGGTAGCACAAAATTACCAGCGTGTTACGTTTACAGGTATTTCCTTCAGCCCCAAATCACAAGCAATGTGTCAAATCTGTTCAAAGAAAACCAGTGAAAAATCAATACAGAAATCGATGAAAATGAATGCAGAAAAACAGTAGATTGAGTGAAGCTTAAACACTAGAGCATGGCACAGCAACATCAAGGTCATGGGTTCGGTTATCATTTATGAACTCAATCAAATCAAATCAAATAAGTTGCTTTGGATAAAAAAGTCTGACAAACACACAATAAAAGCACATGTGAATTCTGATTAACTCCACATTTACATGTATTCCTAGCATTTAGAAATTCGTTTTTATAAAAGGATATTTCTTTGCTGCTATGTAATTATTTGAATTTGTATCAATTTTTGGTGTAATTTCAAAATTTCGAAGTATTTCAAATTGTTTTAATTAATGCCGTAATAATATGGTAACATTCAAATCTCTGAAATGTTTCACATTCACCCGTTAATGAAGACTGCTGATCAGATTACAGTTTTAAGTGAAAAATATGAAGTAATGACTGTTTCTTAAAGGAACAAATCTTCAGGTCCATGCTGTATAATACGTGTTCAGATCAACAGAACCAGACAGCTTTCAGTTGAACCCCAGACTGATTTACAGACGTTTACCGTCATCATAGATCAGCATACGCTCTGTAAAGCGGTTCCTGAAGCTCTGATTCTATTGATCCGGGTGTGTTTGGAGGGGTTTTGGCACCGGAGACTGTGGATCTGTTTCTTGTTTAATCACACACGGTTCTGCCGGCTTTCTGTTTGATCTCTGCCAGATCGGACGCCAACTGTCCCGATCCAACCGGAAGAACGGCTGCCGGTGAGAGGAGACGCTAGGGGCGCGTGGCTTACTTCAAAGTGTTACAGGGCAGACCGGGGCTAGTTGTCACAGGTACATCAAATCCAGGGTACATTATTACTTTAAAATCAATCTCTAACCAGGTTTATGAACATTTTGTGGAAAAGAGAGATAGCAAGAGTGAGTTGTGTGTGTGTGTGTGTGTGTGTGTGTGTATTATTTTGTATTTTTATTTTATTATTTGCTAAAATTATTATAAAGAAATCTGATTTAATATTATTTGGGGTTGGCAAGATGTTTAAATGTGTTTAGAATAAGTCTTTTGCTCACCGAAGCTGAATTTTGAAATCAAAAATACAATAAAACAGTGAAAATTTGAACAATTATTACAATTTAAAATAGCTGTTTTCTATGTGAATATATATTAAACTAATTTATTCCTGTATTTTCAGCATCATTACTACAGTCTTCAGTGTCACGATTCTTCAGAAATCATTCTAATATACTGATTTACTGCTCAAGAAACATTTCTGATTATTATCAATGTTGAGAACAGTTTTATATTTTTGAAAACGTGTGATCAATTTTTATTTTCAGGATTCTTTGATGAACAGAATGTTCAAAAGAACAGCATTTATTTGAAATTCAAACCTTTTATCATACTTTAAAATGCCACTTTTGAACAATTTAATGCATCTTTACAAATAAAAGTATAATTTGAATAAATCTTACTGACCCCCAAACATTTGAACAGTATTTAATAACATATTTGACCCTGAGTCATTAAAAGAATTCGTTCATCTAAATAGAAAACAGCACAGGCTTGCCTGTAACTGAGAGTTATGAGTCTGTTATGGGATGCGAGTGAATGATAAACATAAGCATGTGAAGTGTGTCGCTCTGTTCAGCACAGAAGCGCAGGCGTCTCAAGCCATCTGTCACACCGGTAATTACCACTACAGGCTAAACTCGCTTGGTTTGCAGCACTTTTGGCCAGTGCCTCATTTGCTTTTTACTTCTTTCTTTTTATCTTTTTCTTCAGTTGTGTTAAAAATATTTAATGCAATTATCCATTTTTTTATAGCATCATTTGACTAGTGTTACAGTAGACTATGTACACACTGTCAAGCACAATAAGAGAATACAATTCAGTTCTGTGCACAGACAGCGGCCTTTAATGGACAAACACGCAATTTTGTCAAAATGCTCATTTCAGGTGAGTGCATGGGCGTAAATCCCGGGGGGGGTGGAGGGGACATGTCCCCCCCCATCCGAGGGTTGTCCCCCCCAAAAAAAAATATTAAAAAAAAAATCACTCTCTATTGTGAAAAATATATGTATGTATACCTAAAATAATTATACCTAAAAAAAAAAAACGCTAAAAGTGCTTTTCGAAACAGTTGAGTTCCCCCCCCCTTCCTCACAGTGGTTTGGCCCACTGCCTGCTTTCCCAGTTCATCTCACCTACTCCACACACGAGTCAGGTGTGTGGCTGCGGCTCAGTTAATGTTGAACTCCAGTAAGTAGGGTACTTTATTCACTTTAAATAAAGCGATTCTCTTTAATGTAGTTGATGCAGCAGACTCATTCATAAATTAGTTGCGGCAAAAATGCTGATTAACGTTACCGATGTAATTTTCCATGAATCTGCTATATTAGCGATTAAAATATTACTTATCTAGTTAACGTTAACTTGTTTACAATAGCTTGTTGCATAGTGCACTGCAACTTATGGGGGTTTTCCACTGACTGGTACCAGCTCGGTTCGGTTCGGTTCTGCTCTGTTTCGGACCTACAGTGTTCCACTACAACTGGTTGCTATAGCGACCAAACATTCTGAGAAGCAGCACGAGCAGAGCGCTCTAAGCTGAGGTATCATTACAATCGTCAGCATGGATGAAATAAAAGGGATTGTATTTCTTATCCTTGGTTTGTGGCTGTTTGAAATGTGCTGATCTGCTTTGTCATTGAACCTGAGAAAAACTTTGAAAATAACCATAATGACGCCGTCTCCGTGCTACAATAATAATGATAGAAGCAAAGTTTTTCACTGTGGGGACATATCTTTATAAGTACAATTTGACTGTATTATTTGTGTCCCCTTCAAAAATTGCTCATGAGAAATTTTATATTTATTGTCCCCCCCTACTGTTAAATGAAATTTACGCCCATGGGTGAGTGGTCCTAAAAAAAGGTCCTAAATGACCACCAAGCGTTGGGAGAAAACCCAACCTGGTCTCATAAAAATACGTGCTTCTGTGCACTTTTTTAGGTACGTAAACGCCATGAAACCAGGTAGAGAAAACCAGACGTGTGTCAGGTCCGTTTCAGGTGTGTCAGGATTTAAAGAGACGGCGCTGCTTTTAAAGTCAAACCTGCTGCAGTCTGTCATTGATGGAAATCAAACAACAAAAGAAAAAGAGAAATCACTCACTGCTCTGATCACGGATTAGCTTTGAATAGTAGCTTGAATCAAAGCTCAATTAACAGATTCAGATAAAGATTCATCTATATTCAATTTAGGGTTTATGCAAAAACAAATGTGGGAAGATTGATTTACGTTCACTTAAATTACAAGTTGTTATTTTCAAAGCCTGTGTTAAAAATAATGATACTGAAATGTTGAAAGGCTATAATTAATTGCTAAAATTAAGAGAAAATGCATTTAATAGAGACATCTGTAGCAGGTTTAAATGATACTGGCCTTCATTAATAATAGGCTACTTATTAAAAAAGATGCAATTAAACACACATTTAAAATATATCTTTAAAAACATCTTTATTGTGGAGATTCAGTGTGAAATTATGTCAATATGCGATTAATCACAGAAAAATGTGTACGTAATTAGATTATTTTTAATAATAATAAGCTAAAACAAATCTCTTAAAATCCCCAAAAACTCAGTTTGCCCTCCTGACCCCTCAGATCAGACATGACCTTTAACCTTTTCTCAAAGTGTCCTAAAACCAGCAACACATCTCACGTCACTAGAACTGCTTCTATTTAGATTAAACAATCATTTACTATTATAAACTATATTAGTAAAAGTGGAACTAAAACTGTATAAAACTCACAAAACTTTATGTATTTCCATAGTAATAATTTACTCAGTTTTGAGTACAACTAATATTCAGTTATGGGAAAGCTGGATTTTATCCACCGGGAATTGAGCGGCTCATAAAAAGTGGGTAAAGATCTGCAAAACAGAGCATTTTGATTTTATGTTACCTTTAAAATATTTAAAAAGATGCTTAATGTAGCTCTGTGGAGGTTTCTCAATATTCACGATGCAATAATTAATCTGACACAACCGTCTGCAAACATACTCCAGAGTCATTACATTCCCAACTTTAATTAACTTGCGATACATCCTTAACTTTATTGTTGCACGTAATTACATTTTCAGGATAGTTCATGGTGCACAAACTTTACAGCTCATTACATGCAGCAAAGCTTGGACTGTAAAAAAATCCAATCAATCAATAATATTTTGCTGATGCATGGTGAACATATTGATTATTGTATGAGGTGATTAAAGATCAGGCCTGTTGATTCATGCAGACAGTGTTTAATTATTAATCATACACACTTGTGAGGAATAATCAAACTTCAGGAGTTGTATGATGCATTTATTGAAGTGCAAACTCAAGTTAGTTATCAGTGGACGGCCCTGAGCTAGTGATTAATGCAAGTCTTGAGTAAATCTTCTGGGATTTGTTAAACACAAACCAAGAGACTGATGAAAGGGAAGCCATATTAATAACTATGTTATACATGGATGTGTGTTAAAGAAATAGTTCAGGATGAGTTTGTTTCTTCATCAGATTTGGAGAAATGTGTCTCAGCAATGCATGCTCTGCAGTGAATGGGTGCCGTCAGAATGAGAGTCTGATAAAAACATCACAATAATACACAGCCGTTTTTAGCTAATTTTCATTTTTGGTTTAACTATTCCTTTAAGTTCATAGCGATGTATCATCAAGTGAACTGTTCTGTAAGTGCAAGAATTTACCCGTGCTTATGCTTTCTTGAAAAATATAAATAAATACTATGCAACGACACATAAATGTCAAACTAAATCTCTAACTGTGCTCTAATCCAGCGTTTCCCAATGTTTTTTCTGCCATTGCACAGTTCTGATATGTAACAAATCCCACTAAGCATTACAAAAAAATATATATAATTAAACATTGCGTCATCCGAGTTGGTATTTTGGCTTTATATATGATCAGACAGTTGCACTTAATATCTGAAAATCATACTGCGAAAATCATTTGTCCATCGTTAGAACGGCAGTAAATTGATAGCATCACATTTTCACCAGTTTGCAGGTTATACAGTTTATTGTAGCTATATGAGTGCTCAGTTTCTCTTGTTGTTAATGTTGTTAACGTTCCTGTGGCTCAGTGGTAGAGCATTGTGTTAGCAGCGCAAAGGTTGTGGGTTCGATTCCCAGGGAACTCATGTACTGACAAAAAAAAGTATGACCTGAATGGTCATAAGTCGCTTTGGATAAAAGCGTCTGCTAAATGCATAAATGTAAATGTAATACATTTGGCCAAAATCTCACCATATAAAAGACGAACATCTATGATATTTAAAACGTAGCCTGGAAAAGTGTATTGTCTACAACTAGACATCAAATGCTAAGACTCTTCTCTGCTCTTTATACACACACAAACACATTAACCTTTATAGACAGCATTTCTTGAGTAAAGAAAACATCAGTTCTTTATTCACCCTTGCATTGCAAAGAAGTAGACGTCTATGGCAAGCCGATTTAACATTTAATCTATAAGCACTAGTAGTTATGTACTTCACCCTACATCACACTCCCACTCACACAACATGCCATGCACTGCACTTTAACACAGTTCTACCGGACTACACACACACACACACTGCACTAACACAACCTATCTGCTATCACTGGACACCATACAAAGCACACCCACGACACTGCATATGAATAATCTGTTGCACCTTTGCACAACTATCTGTTGCACAACTAATCTGTTGTATAATGTATAATCTGTTGCACCTTCACATATTACTATGTATAGATGTGTACATAATGCAGACGTGTACATACAGTGTATAATGTGTATTGATAACTAAGTATGTCTAATAGTACACTGTGTGTACTGAGTATATGTATGTGTATTTTGCACATTATCATCTGTATAAGTCTGTAAGTATGTACTGTCGATATGTAAATTGTTTGTCTGGAGCACGCTCTCAAGAATTTCACTCACCAAGGCACTTGTGCTGTGGTCATGTGACAATAAAAAAGTGTCTGAGTGAGTTAATGTATAAGTACTAGTACTTAATGGAAAAGATACTAGTATCTAAAAAATAAGTACTAGTAGCATGAAAATAGATACTAGTACTGCTTATAGATGAAATGTTAAGACGGCTTGCCATAATACGTCCGTCTTCAAACTGTGCATCGCGGTGCTTGAGCTATGAGTTAGCTATGAGTTATGAGCTTTAACTGAGGATCCAATGGTGTTACGAGGTTTAGTCACAAGCTCTTTTGAATGCTTTTCATTGGTTAAATATTTGTGAAACCCACAAACCGACACACCAACGACCAATAGCACTGATTTAAAATAATTACATTTATGCATTTACATTAATCAGACGCTTTTATCCAAAGCAACTTACAGTGCATTCAGGCTATACATTTGTATTGTTAGTACATGAGTACCCTGGGAATCGAACCCACAACCTTAGTGCTGCTAACGCAATGCTCTAACCACTGAGCCACAGGAACATAACGAAGTATAATAGAGATAAGGAAGTTTTTGATCATTTTCTAGCGTGGCACAGTGGTTGGGAAACACTGCTCTAATCAGACCGCAGCAGTTTCTCAGCCGACTGAAGCTGAAGCAGCAGAGAACAAGAGCCACTCAAACACTGGAAACAAGCTGGCTCGACTCGATAAGCAAATCTGGCTTCCTGCCATTGAGTGAAACACAACCTGCAAATATTTGATCTGGACCAGAAAGGGCTAACAAATTCATAAGTGCTTTACAAAAACACAAACAAATGCACTCATACTGAACTACACAGCATGAGCACGGAACAAAATCCTCTTCATAAACAGCTAGTGTTGTTTTTCAGTAAAGTCTCTCTTGAGAAGGAACATTTCCAGAAGGTACAAAGACATCTTGTTTTGAACGCTACATTTCACTGGTACTTGTGACAATAAAGGCTACTACTACATGTAATGAACATGCAAATAAATCTTTTTTGAGCTTTCCATGGCTAAAATGCATTCACTACCATGCTGTAGTTTCAGCACGAATATATTGTGATTTAAAACATCTCAAACATCCCCAAATGTCTTTATGGTTTTATTTCAAATGCTTCAATCTAATCTAATTTGTTATTGCAAGTATGCAAAGCATGCCGCTTTAATTATTGGCTTGATTACAGATGAACATATTCACAAATTCATGCACAACTGAATTAATCTTAAATTAAAAGTACAAAAACAAGGTAACTGACTTTTTTATTATTATTTACTCTTGTAGTTATTATTTAACGCTTTCAAACCTGTATTCTTACTAAAGAATATGTAACAAAAAAAAAAAAAAAAAAGTGTATTTGTGCTATAAAGTGCCCTTGCTGTTGGATTCAAGGCACAAAAATATGATATAATTCATGAAAAATATGATATTATTCATATGTAAATGCATTATGTCATATTTAGTGCTACTATTGTAAAGCTATTATTAAAATATTTAACATTATTGTTACCTTTACTCATTTATTTATCGATATTACCATATTTTCAGAGGCGGACAGTAGAGTATTTTGACTTTACTCTAGTAAATTGATAAAAATCTGTTTATTTCTGTACTTTTTATCTTTTACTTCACTGCATCCAAAGCATAATATCATACATTTTACTGCACTACACTTCATAAATAAACGTTGTAGTTTGTTTTGCCTTTAATACTTAAGAATATAAAAAATTTAGTGCTTTCTTGTTGTATGGAATGATATTTAATATGAAATATAGTGCAGCAAAAAGTACAATATTATGCTTTGGGATGTTATGAAGTAAAATTTTCTAAAGAAAAACACAATGATAAAATACTGACACCTGTAAAGTACTTTTACAGCAGAGTAAAAACACTATCATCATCATATTTATTAAACAAAAATAAAATATTTCGTAAATAAATAAATAGTACAAATGTTGCTGAATTGAATGTTTTGAACATTAATATATGCCAAACACACTATTGCATCTACAAGATCGTTAAACAAAAACTACAATTTATTTTCCCACAAAATGTGTTCATCCATCAATGTTCAATAAATGACATACATTTGTTCTGCATTCATACACTACAGGAGTAGTGAACAGCTCATTTTCCGGAAGGTGTGTCTTTAGTCATGTTATAGAAAGTCGGTATAAACTTGTGCAATGCATTCTTCTTGTTTTACAGTGTTTTTGCATGTGTGCACACAAACACAGATGATATGAAGAGCATCAGGCGGTGTTTTGAAGCACGTGGCAGTCTGTGGAGTTTCAGGACTCCATCTGAAGATTTAATTCTGTGTTTGTATTCTTCATAATAAAAGCAGCTACAGAGACGATCTAAATATAGCCCAAATCATCATCATCATCATCACCACCATCATCATCATCATCAGCATCACCATCATCAGCATCAGCATCATCACCATCATCACTATCATCATCACCATCACCATCATCACCATCATCATCATCATCATCAGCATCATCATCACCATCATCATCATCACCATCATCATCACCATCATCACCATCACCATCATCACCATCATCATCATCATCAGCATCACCATCATCACCATCAGCATCATCATCAGCATCATCATCATCACCATCACCATCATCATCACCATCATCACCATCAGCATCATCATCAGCATCATCATCATCATCATCACCATCATCAGCATCATCATCATCACCATCATCAGCATCAGCATCATCACCATCATCACTATCATCATCATCATCATCATCAGCATCATCATCACCATCACCATCATCAGCATCATCACCATCACCATCATCACCATCATCAGCATCATCATCATCATCATCATCATCACCATCATCATCATCACCATCACCATCATCACCATCACCATCATCATCATCACCATCATCAGCATCATCATCATCATCATCACTGTGAGAGGAACCGATCTGTGCATCTAACAACAGCCAGGGACACAATGGGCTTGTTTTACTGTGTTTCAATGATAACGATGAGATGTTTTAAATTCATTATGACCGTGCTGTCTTTTCCACGGGGGAAGATTTTACCATCTCGGTAATGACAGCCGAACATCACAAACCACAGAAAACGAGTGCGAAATATGCTAAATATGATGCCAAATCAAAAGAAAAGTTGTTTCAATGAAATAAAAAATTACATAAAGTAAAAAACAAATTATACTTATTTTTAGAAGTAGTAGTGTGGGCATTACAGTATTACTTTCTATGCAAATAAACTTAGATTTGTATACTACTACTACTACTACTAGGCTCGTTTTCTCCGAGCGGTACGGGTCAGTACAGTACGGTACGATTCGGGATGCCAACAGTACCCTTACTTGATAGGCGTGGTGTATGCCGGAAAGTAGCGATCGATAAACAAGCGTGACAATAAGCATAACTCTGCCTCTTTTTGTTAAACGTCGGTTTGATTAACGAACAGTAATAGCCATTCTAAAAGTATAAGAGGCTTATAGAAGAGGAAATAAAGACAAAAGCAAACAATTCAGTCAAACGTATGCTACAGTCAGCGCTGCACTACGGTAAAGTTCAATAATAAATATATAAAGCTAAACATGAACTTTTTTGCTCAGCCAAAACCAGGAACAAATAATAGATTCACGAGACCACGAATGCCTGTTAAATATACAGCAAACGAATTCTATCTCATGATTAATCACTACAGAGACATCAGAGCCAGCGGCAAATGTCAGAAGGACGAGCACTGAGCGCCCAGTGATCACCTGGAGCGCCGAAATCGGCATAGCATACTTAAACCAAACACCAATGACTTGTACATTCATTATACTGGCACCCCTTCTTTAGCAGAGAAAAAGGCACTTCGCCAACAAAGATAAAAACATAATTCATGTACTCAAAACATTGTATTTCCACCTCTGTTGCAACAGTTTTGAAGTGTATGACATATGACTGTATCCCATATGTACAAGTCATTAGTGTTTGGTGATGAGTTTGTGTCTCATTTAAAGTCACAGCAGAGGTGTTCAGCTGGGATTAGACCAGTCAAGTTCTTCCACACTGACTGAATCATCATTTCTCTTTGATTCTTGTCTTATACACAGAGACACTGTCATGTTAGAATAGAAAAGAGTTCGGTCCAAACTGTTGCTATACAATTAGATTTCCTAGAATATCATTATATGCTTAAACATTAAGATTTGTACTCATTGAAATTACTAAAGTAGTCAAACCTGTCATTAGAAGGGGTGGCAATACTTTTGCCAATATAGTGTGTGTATATACATATATATACCGGCTCCAAATTGCGACATAAACAAGAGCCAACAAGGACCAGCAAATAACAAAGGAAGGTAGTTTATTTAACAAAAGCATCATTAAGGTATTCAAACAGTCAGTAGTCAGTATCAATGTAAGTCAGTAATGAAAGCGTGCATGTCAGTGGACTGTAGGTTCAAGGTCTGAACTGTATGCAAACAAAATAAACAGAAAAATAAAAAAGCACGGCTAGCGTGTTCACATCGTGCCCAAACACCCCCCCCCCCCCATCCTCATCAGCGCTGCAGTCTTTATAGCTCTGCGGGAAGACACACCCACAATAACCAGAATACCTGCAAACCAAAAAGAAAAACAGAAAAACCACAGGCCCAGCACTCACTGGGACATAACATGCCTCCCCCCCAAAAAAAACACACACACACAGAGAGAGAGAGAGAGAGAGAGACACACACATACACACACAGAGAGAGAGAGAACACATACACAGTGATATAAATAGTCTGTTAAAGCTCTTGCTTGATTGAATCAATCGTGAGTGAAGTCTCTAAAATCATGAATGACGCGTGTGCTGCTCTACGAGCAACTGAGAGTGTGTTTTGAGCAGCTCTGCTACAACCACACTCACAGCATTAACACCTCCAACAGTCTGTGTGTGTGTGTGTGTGTGTGTGTGTGTGTGTGTGTGTGTGTGTGTGTGTGAGAGTGTGTGTGTGTGTGAGTGTGAGAGTGTGCGTGAGTGTGAGTGTGAATGTGAGTGCGAGAGTGTGTGTGTGTGTGTGTGTGTGTGTGCGTGTGAATGTGAGTGCGTGTGTGAGTGTGTGTGCGTGTGAGAGTGTGTGTGCGTGTGAGAGTGTGTGTGAGATGTGTGTGTGTGTGTGTGTGTGTGTGTGTGTGAGATTGTGTGTGTGTGTGTGTGCGTGCGTGCGTGCGTGTGTGGTGTGTGAGTGTGTGTGTGTGTGAGTGTTTGTGTGTGTGAGTGAGTGTATGAGTGTGAGTGTGGTGTGTGTGTGAGAGTGTGCGTATGTGTGGTGTGTGTGTGTGTGTGTGTGTGTGTGTGTGCGTGGTGTGCGTGTGTGCGTGTGTGTGTGTGAGAGTGTGCGTGTGCGTGTGTGTGTTAGTCAGAGCTGTCTTTGATCACAAACTGCTTTCATTGTAGTCAGTCATGAGAAGGTTCCTCTCGAGATGCTGCTAAACAGCGCGACAACGAAGAAAATCCAGAGACTGAGGAATATTTAACCCTGCTGGGAAACTGATAAACACATTTTAGACGCCTTTAGAGCTTGCGTTTTCACCTTTATTAGACGGACCAGTGGAGAACTGACAGGAGAAACAGGGGGAATTGGATCGGTACGGGCTGGATTTGAACAATTACAGCTCGCTACCATTTGTGTCAGCTCAGAATAATGCGATTTAAATAACGTTAAGCTCCATCTGTGACATTACAGAGAGAAAATCACTGACTCGTCCCTGAAAGCAAAAACAACACATGTTCACAGTAATACATGACATTATTTTTTTTGAAAGAAATTAATTTAGTTTAGAAAGGATGCACTAATTTGAGAATTATAATAAAAATTATAAATTATATTAATGATAATGTTTATAATGATAAAATAGATTTCTATTTCAAATAAATGCTGTACTTTTGAAAGCTTCTGAACGATCATGTGACACTGATATGAAAGCCCGTTTATGACACTAACTAAATTAGGTAATTATAACTTTTAATTTCACAGTTCGGACTTTTTTCAGAATTGCATGATATGAACGCACAATTGTGAGTTATGAAGTCAGAATTGCAAGATATACTGTAAACTATGAGCAATTCTGACTTTATCACAAATGCGAGTTTATATCATGCAATTCTGACAACATTTAAAGAGATAAAAACTCGATTCCAGTTCTGAAATAAATACATTTTTAGAGTATATTCACACAGAAAACTGTTATTTTAAATTGTAAAATTATTTCTCAACTTTACTGTATTTTTGATTAAATAAACTTAACCCTTGTGAGCAGAAGAGAATTAAACTCAACCCCAAACATCTCTCCACATACATAGATTCAAAGAGAGTCACAACGGCCTGAGTTAATGGGAGTGCACTCTTCTTTTCTTTGTTTGATAAAGGCCACGAAGCTCTGGACAGTTTGACAGAAACGAGCTCCTCTGTCTGTGGCTCTGTTAATTGATGCTTCTGAGAAACCCGTCAGCATCAGATAATCAGCTCGTTAGATCTCACCATCTCATCTGTGTTCAATAATCCTCCATCACTCTCGAAACTATCGGTGAAGAGAAATGTTGCCCTTTAAACTCTTTCATTAGCTGGTTGCTTATAATTAGTGTTATTGATTTGCATAAACCACAAACACGGAGTATGAAATGATTCATCACTTTGTTACTTTACTAAGTGATCAGACTTACAATTACAACCCGCTGCATAATAAAACAGATGAAAAACATCCCTCAGACACACATTAAAGAGGGACTCTTGATGACAGACGGGAAGAAAACACCTGGTAACTACTTACAACTCCCTAACAGTGCCCTAGTAACCATTCTGAACACCTTAGCAACTGCATAGTTATGCCCTAGCAACCACTAACTCCTCCGGGTGTGTGTGTGTGTGTGTGTGTGTGTGTGTGTGTGTTTCTCTGTGTGTGTGTGTGTGTGTGTGTGTGTGTGTGTGTGTCTGTGTGTGTCTGTGTGTGTGTGTGTGTGTGTTGTGTGTGTGTGTGTGTGTGTGTGTGTGTGTGTTGTGTGTGTGTGTGTGTGTTGTTGTGACTACAGTGTTGTGTGTGTGTGTGTGTGTGTACTACAGTGTGTGTGTGTGTGTGTGTGTGTGTGTCTGTGTGTGTGTCTGTGTGTGTGTCTGTGTGTGTCTGTGTGTGTGTGTGTGTGTGTGTGTGTGTGTGTGTGTGTGTGTGTGTGTCACTAGTGTGTGTGTCTGTCTGTGTCTGTGTGATGTGTGTGTAAATGTGAGTTCACTACAGTGTGTGTTCTCCTGAGTATGGGTCACCATACTTGAGCACAAGTTCTGAGTATGGGTCACCATACTTGACCACATATCACTTCACTTACAAACCCCTAGCAACCCCCTAGTAACCATCCAGAAGACCTGAACAAATGCATAGTAAGCTATCATGTAGCATTTTTGTAAAGAGACCTCCTAGCAACCATTAGAACCCCGTAGCAACACCCTAATAACATCCAGAAGACCTTAACAACTGCATGGTTATATCCTAGCAACCACTCAGATCATCCTATGTCATGCCAAATTTTTGCAAGAGGCAATCTAGCAACCCTTAGAACCCCATGGCAATGCCCTAGTAACCATCCAGAAGGCCTTAACAACTGCATAGTTATGCCCTAGCAACCACTCAGAACATCGTAACTCATGCAGCATATTTGTATTCTTTTTTTTTGCAGGAAGAAGCCACCTAGCAACCAATTACAAACCCCTAGCAACACCCTAGTAAGCATCCAAAACACCTTAGCAACTGCATAGTTATGCCTAGCAACTACTCAGAACATCCTATATCATGCAGCATTTTTGTAAGAAACAATCTAGCAACCATTTAGAACCCCTAGCAACACCCTAGTAACCACTTGGAAGATCTTAACAACTGCATAGCTACGCTCTAGTGACCACTCAGAACATACTATATCACGTCATAATTTTTATGCAGAAAGAGACTACCTAGCAACTACGTAGAGCCCCCTAGTAACCATTCAAAACACCTTTGCAAATGCATAGTTATGCAACCACTCAGCACATCCTAATTGTTTTGAACAGACAACTCTTCTCCATCTCTGGCCCTGTATCAGCAGCAATCGAGATCGTTTCTCTGAATGACTAGTTAAATGTTTGTGTGATGCTTTAGCTCTGTTCCTCTCATTATCGTTAGCGTTAATGCACGAGCTGCGTCAGGCCTCGAGTGGCGCTCTCTCGATGCACGTTAAGACACTGATTGCTGTTTACCAATAACGAGACGTGACAGGAGGTCAACGACTCACAGCATACTAACTGAATATGAAGAACTTACGACGCTCTCGTTAAAACACTTCAGACAGACGCGATGGGTTCGAGAACAGGTCTGTCATCATTTACTCGCGTTATTACAAGTTTGTCTTCTGTTCTGGTGACTAAGGCTGCGTTTATGTGATTTAAAATAATGCTGTAAAAATTTGAAGTATTTTTACAATACAAAATAACTTTTTTTTATGTGAATATGTGTTAAGACATAATATATTTCAGTGATCAAAGCTTAATTTTCAGCATCATTCCTCCAGTCTTCAGTGTCACGTGCAGTGTTGAGGAAAGATACTTTTAACAGTAATGCGTTACAATATTGCGTTACTCCCTTAAAAAACTAACTAATTACGTTACATAGTTACTTTTTATGGAATGTAATGCTTTACGTTACTTTCGCGTTACTTTTTAAATATGAGCAGGGCTTGATTGTTTGTTTTTAATACAAGAAGTTATATTTATAGCAAATATAAAAGCCTTTCAGATCATAAAGTGTCCTGAATAAACCTCAGACTGAAGAAGAGTAAATCACGTCTGTACAGAAGAACACAGGAGAAGTTCAACACTCTTCAGCAATAAAACACAATGTTAGTTTATCTAAAGTAATTTTTGTTATTAATATGATTGAACTGATCATCAAAGGTCAGCAGCAAACACATCGGTTAATAAAATGAGATTAGATATATTTGTGTTGTTTAACATATTTAATTATTGCAGGTTTGTGTCATATTCTGAGTTTGTATTTCACTGTTTTAATTCATTTTGATGAATACTGAATCTGTTTTTTGTGAGTGTGATGAATTAATACACATTCATATTTAGTCTAGATTAGATCTACAGTAAGATCATGTTCACACGGCGCACTCAGTCAATAAATGGAGAAAAGTAACTCAGATATTTTCTAGTAAATTAAAAAGTAATGCGTTACTTTACTAGTTACTTGAAAAAAGTCATATTATTACGTAACTCGCGTTACTTGTAATGCGTTACCCCCCCGACACTGGTCACATGATCTTCAGAAATCATTATAATATACTGGTTTACTGCTTATTTTCAATGATGAAAACTGTTGTGCTGCCCAATATTTTTATGAAAACCGTGATCAATTTGAATTTTGTAAGATTCTTTGATGAATAGTTAGTCACAGGATCACAAGTAAAGTTCTTCACGTTATATAATGAAAAATGTTTAGTTGTATGGCACACGGGGAATATCGGCAGCGCGTGTTAGAGAAGAAAAGACAGAGAGAGGAAAGGGATTCAGGGAATACAAGTTTTGATAAGAAAGAGGGAGCATACCTGGTGTATTCTTGAGCTCACTCACACCTCATCTATATGCGTAAGACATACAATGTAAGGTTCTACACAGGGTTTACTATACTAACGCTAGACTTGCTAAAATATACCCCTCTGTCAGCGATGCATGTAATAGCTGCAAGCAATCACCAGCAAATCTCATTCACGTGTTGTGGGGATGCCCTAAACTACTTGAGTATTGGACTAAAATATTTAAAACTTTGAAAGATGCCTTCAACATAGATATTGACACAGATCCACTTTTGGCCATTTTTGGGTTGACAGTAGATGTTAACATTTCAGTAACGGTCCAAAAGGCTTTAGCCTTTACTAGCAAGACGCCTCATTCTTTTAAAGTGGAAGCACGTCTCACCTCCTTCCTTTGATACATGGCTAAAAGAAGTGTTTACTATTAAACTGGAAAAAATTAGACTATCACTCACTGGTTCTTTAAAGACCTTTGATAAAGTGTGGCGCCATTTTTAGATTATCTGCTGGCTAACTGTCTTGATACGTAAGCTGAGCATTAATATATAAACATATACAATTTTTATGCATGCTTTTTAAATGTATTTTATTTTTTATTTGTACTTGTCTTTTTTTCTCCCTGTGGGAAGTTATAGGTTGTTAAGGGAGGGAAGTGTTTAGTGGGATAGTATCAGTAATACCATGGAAGGATCATTTAAGACAATTAATTTTGCAATTTGTTGAGAAAGAGAGAAGAGGAGGAAAACCTGCTCAGTAAACATGTCTGAGGAATATCATCCGGCCGTTTCATCCCTGCTGTTAGAGAGTTATTGAACAGCACATAAACTCTGAGAAACAAAGAAAGAGAGAAACAATGTGCGTCTAAGAGAAGAGAGAGAGCCACACTTATACAAGCTCATGTCTTCTTTCCACTCATTGCTATTTCCCCTCCATTTCAAACCCATCAAAAGACATTTATGATCTTACAAATTATTTATATTTCAAATAAATGCTTTGATATAAGTTTGATCACAGCCCACCTGCATGGATACAAATCGAAAGGTATCATGCAGGGGAAATACCTCTTGATAAGGCCCTATTCATCCCCCTGACTTGTGTTACGAAGGCGGTTGATAACCCATTCATTAGACATACTTGCAAATTGGGGTTTGAGATCAGGAAAAAATATAATTGGCTACTATCATTATATGACAACACTCCATTTCACTGTAATCCATCTCTTCCTGAAGCATTAAGAGATGGGATAACACAATTTTGGTATAAAAAGGGAATACAAATGTTTGGAGATTTATATGAGGAAGATATACTAATGACATTTGAACAATTGAGAACAAAGTTTTCTCTTCCTGTTAAACATTTCTTCAAATATTTTCAGGTGAGAAATTATATTAATACAATACAAGGAGGTAATTTAAGGTCCCTCTCTTCACTCCCAATAGATAATACTATTAGAGAGAAAAAAGTGTCTAAAGGGTTTGTGTCTTACATGTATGTTCATTTCATTGAATTGAATGGGGAGGACACATCATCTTCAAGACTTAAATGGGAAAAAGATCTGGAATGTAACTTTGAACAAGATACTTGGGAACGTATATGTGAAAGTGCTTCATCGTTTTCATTTAACAGTAGGCATAGATTAATGCAGTTCAATATTATACATAGGGTATATTATACACCTGAAAGATTGCACAAGATTAGTATTTCATATTCAGAATGTTGCCCTAGGTGTAAAACAGAGGTTGGTACATTATTGCATATGTTTTGGAGTTGTTCTAAACTTGAAACTTATTGGAGAAATATAATACAAACTATTGACAAAATTGTTAATATTAGGCTTCCATCTGACCCGAGATTTATGTTATTGGGGGATGATTCAATTCTTCAATTTGATCAAAGGAAGAATTTACGTTTAGTTAAGATGGCTCTGATAGCAGCAAAGAAATGTATAGCTATACAATGGAAATCAGAAGAACCACCAAGTCATATTTTATGGCTTAGAGAAATTTCGTCCTATGTGCCTATTGAAAAAATTATGTTTAATCAAAAAAAAAAGTCATCAATGTTTGAAAAGATTTGGGGCAGATTTATAGCATACATGAATACATTGGATGTTACATTGGCTGAAAATGCAGATGTGATAATGTAACCCTACTTGACTTTAATTTAATGATTACTACTACTGGTATTTATGTATATTAATTATAAGGTTTTATTTCTCTTTTTTTTTTTTTTTCTTCTCTTTCCTCTTATTTTACATACCAGCTCAGTGCCTCGCAATAATGTCCAATTATGTGTTCTGTCTAATGAGGATGGGATAGGGGAGGAAGGGTGGTTAGAAAAGAATGTCCACTTGTAAACTGTACTCAATCTGTAAATTGTTGATGTGAAAATAATAAATACATTGATAAAAAAAAAAAAAAAAAAAAAAAAAAGTTTGATCACAGCATCGACAGTGTACACTATTAACAGCAATGTTTGATTACATGATATTAACTAGCTTGATTTTTACTGTACGTATGGATATCAACTTGAGATAGTCACCACTGATAGACTACAACTAAATATAATGTAGAAACTTTAATTTTCTGTAAAGCTGCTTTGTAACGATTTGCATCGTGAAAAGCTTGAATTTAATTGAAATACTGTTCTTTTGAACTTTCTGCTCATCAAAGAATCCTGAAAAACTAAATTTATGACTGAATTCACAAAAATGTTAAGCAGCACAACTGTTTGAATATTGATGATAATCAGAAATGTTTCTTGAGCAGTAAATCAGTATATTATAATGATTTCTGAAGATCACGTGACACTGAAGACTGGAGTAATGATGCAGAAAATACAGCTTTGTTCACAGAAATAAATTACATTTAAACACATATTCACATAGAAAACAGCTATTTTAAATTCTAATAATATTTCACAGTTTCTGCTGTAGTTTTGCCCAAATAAATACAGCTATAGTGAAAAAAAAATATTATCCCAAATTTTGAACAGTTTTGCTGAAAACGTTATTTTACTAATTTTAACATAATACAAAATGTATTTACACATTATCTAGTTAAACGTAATTGACACAAGATCATGCATTTTCACATATAAGGCATTTTGAATAAACCCTAAATGCAGATCTTAGTCTATTTTTTTATGTTATTTTAGCAATTCCTGTCCATCACAGAAATAAATTATATTTTAAAATATACACAACAAAAAACGACTATTTTAAACTGTAATAATTTCACAAAAGTGTTTCCTGTTTCTGTATCTATGATCAAATAAATGCAGCCTTGCTGAGAAAAGCATTTGCTGAAAACAGTAATATAAATCTCTGCACTCATTCAGAATCCAAACAAACACGGGGTTACTGTTAAACTGAGCGTCTATCAGTTATCCAACACATGACTGCTGTTTCACACACACCTTTCTTACCAGCTGTGATTGGCATCGATTCAACAGCATCTCACAAATACCTCCTCGAACGGTTTCACGTGAGATGAATTGTGTCGAGTGAAGCTTAACAGTATCTCGATATGAACTCAAACATTTCTCATCAAACGATCTGCTATTCACATTAATGTTACAGCTCTATATGACAACTATGACTCGTTTCCCCCCCTAAAGAATCTGAAGAGAAATGTATTAAAGGTGCCATAGAATGAAAAACTGTCTTTAGTTTGGCATAGTTAAATAATAACAGTTCTGTGCATGGAAATGACATACAGTGAGCCTCAGACACCATAGTTTCCTCCTCCTTATGTAAATCTCGTGATTAAAAAAGACCACTGAAAAACAGGCGAATCCGAATATAACACCGACTGTGATGCAACAGTCGGGATCACTACGCCCCATCATTACATAAACCCGCCCCTGTTCTAGGCAAGCGTCAGCTGAACCATCAGTAGTTCTGCAGGTGTTTAAATAAACAGCGAAAATGGCAGATGATGGAAATAAATGTAATGTTCCAGGCTGTGCAGGGGATGTGAAGTGCAGGGATGGGTTGGTGTCTGTATTCAGAAAGCCACGGAGAGCAAATAACGCGTTCTAATAAAATAGCGCGAGCCACTAAAAAGTGACATGCTTAGCTCCTTGCTAGCTGTAGCCTGTTACAGTACATAAGATTTCACTTCTCACATAAACAGAGTAAGGAGAGATGAGGATGATGGAGAATGATTTACAGATCCAGAGCACCACTGACAAGCGTCTGATCTTGTGAAATGTGTGGTAAGTTCTGTTGCTCCATAATATAAACTGAGTTTGTGCATCGCGTCTCTTGAACGTGAAACTATAACGCCATCGACTGATCGGTCAAAAGCAGTTTCAATGCCTCACGTATTAACAATAGCTCCCTGATGCCCGCATTTTATATACAGTATAATTACCTGACGATATAACTGAGAGAGAAAGTATTTATATATATATTTTCCTCCCTGTGTTTCCTTCTTGCTGATGAGTGGCACTGTGAAACAGCCAATCAGAGCAGAGCTCAACATTAAACAGCGCTGTGAAACAGCCAATCAGAGCAGAGCTCAACATTAAACAGCGCTGTGAAACAGCCAATCAGAGCAGAGCTCAACATTAAACAGCGCTGTGAAACAGCCAATCAGAGCAGAGCTCAACATTAAGCAGCGCTGTGAAACAGCCAATCAGAGCAGAGCTCAACATTAAGCAGCGCTGTGAAACAGCCAATCAGAGCAGAGCTCAACATTAAGCAGCGCTGTGAAACAGCCAATCAGAGCAGAGCTCATTATTATTTATGACCCTGCCAAATAAGCCAATAACAGACTGTTTAATTCTAAGGTTCAAGATTCAAGGCTCAAGGTTCACCAAATCTAGGGAGAAATCCTAGGGTTGTAAATGGACATGTACAATCGTTTCTGGAGATTTTTTGCCCTTACCTAAGCCACATACCTTCTATGTAGATATCAGAGAACTATTTAAACTACTGTATCGATGCATTCTATGGCACCTTTAATACTTGATTGACTCACATCGGAGTACTTCATGAAGTCTCCTCTGGTGTGAAAGAGAAACACTTCTCCGTTCATGGAAGTCTATTCTGCGTCCCATCACCCGTTTCAATCAAATGTCTATTTTATGGAAACAATGAGATGGCATATTTTTATGGTGATGAGTTCATCAGCAAACAGGTCAGTTAAACGACATCGCTTCAATATTTAATAAACGCCATCGCCGTCAGCACTTTGTGTAATGATCTCATTACAGACTCATTTGAAGGGTCAGAGCGGATTGAGATTTTTGCTGCTCTGCTTTTCAAGCAGGTTATTGTTGTTCACCAAAACTAAAAGCATCAAAAAGGGTTTTAACTGAAATAAAGCTGAAATAAATGATAAATATTAGATGAAAAACTAAGTGAAATTTGGAAATGTTCAAATACAACTAGAAATAAATATTAAACTGAAATAAAAATAATCCTAAATAGGAACATAACAAAAATAATAAAAAATGACAAAGAACAAAGATGCTCTGTAGACTTTTAAATTATATATTCATATCTGATTTTAATTGCTGATTTAATAAAACATTTAAAAAATCATTAAGAAAATTCACTGTTATTAAAAATAAAATAAACTTGTTATTTCAGCTAGTTGCTAAGGAAACATTACTCGTTGCAATTCTTGATGTAATAAACTTAAAAAAAAAAAAAATTATAAACTAATAAAAATGACAAAAACACACAACAAAATTACTCAAATGTCAACTACAATTAAAATTAAAATGGAAAATATAAAATATAAACATTAAACATTTATACAAATATTAAATACTTACAAATATAAAAAATTTAATTATATATATATATATATATATATATATATATATATAAATAAACTACAAATAAATAAACTACAATTAAAATGGAAAATATTAAAACTATTAAACATTTCAAAATATTAAAAAAATAAATACAATTAAAATATTATTAACATCTCAAATGAGTCTTCCAAAAATCATTAAATGCCATAAAAATGCAAGTAAAAGATGTAAATGTGGATATAAAAGTAATGTGAAATGAATGTAAAATTAATGTTAAACAAAATTACAAAAATTTCAACTCAAATAAAAAATGGAAAATATGAAAACTATTAAACATTTAAATAATTATTATTAATAAAAACAAATATATTATTTCAATGACACCAGATTAACACAGTTGAACTCTTTCCTGGAGAAAAGCAAAAGTCTCCAATCTCGGTGCTGTCTAGGAGAAGCAACTGAGACACGGCTTTGTAAAGAATACATCAAGATCTCAGAAATCAGCCGCACATTCATCATCATCATCATCATCATCATCATCAGGGCCATTACCCACAATCCCTCAGCTGTAGCACACAAACACAGAATAATCACACGTCTTCATGAATGTGTTTCTTGTGATCGAAAGGCTTGAATGTGTTTGTAGTCAAATATTACAAATAAAAAAACAGGCAGCTTGTAATTCATGCAGAAATACACCTTGACACACTTATCACCCATTTATATATATAGCAGACTTACAGTGCATTCAGGCTATACAGTTTTTTTTTATCAGTATGTGTGTGTTTCCTGGGAATTGAACCCACAACCTTTTGCGCTGCTAACGCAATGCTCTACCACTGAGCCACAGGAACACATTGCATCAAGCTCTTGCATCGGAGTTTATTTTGTGATAATGACTATTACTGCACTTATTATACGGCTATACCTACAAAATAAACACATGCAAAAAAACAGTCCAGCAAAAAGTCAAACTGCAAAAATATTAGCAATTCATTATATATTTTATATATCATTGCAATACAAATGACTTTTTCTCCAGAAGAGCTGCATCCAGCTCTCTGCGTTTATTATTGCACTTACAATCTGGATACTGCCCAAATAAACACATGAACATAATATTTTGATTTGAATTTAAAATACATATTCATGCTTATAGACTAAGACTATGCTACAACATAAAAATGAGTCAAGCAACAAAACAAACTGCAAAAAAAAATACTAAATAATTGTATATTTTATTTGCAGTCTAAGTTACTTTTTATATGCATCCCTATAAGTTTTAATTTCTCACTCATGCAGCTCATTGTGCTACTTATTATGAGGCTACTTACGTAATATATTAACACGTGATCTTAAAATAGCGATTTATAGAGTCTAAAATATTTGATTCATTTGTAGACTTCATCAGAAGTTTCTGCCAAGAAAAACAGACTAATATAGCGTTTAAAAAATAAATAAACAGTACAAACATACTGTATGATTTAAGTTGATCCAGCTCTGTTTCTTACTGGTTTATTGTTCTTCCAAATAATGATATCATTTCTTGGAGAGTCTTGGAGAGATACAAAGATATGCAAATATACCTGTGCTACTTATGACTGCTTTTGTGCTCCGGACACACACACACACACACACACACACACACACACACACACACACACACACACACACACACACACACACACACACACACACACACACACACACACACACACACACACACACACACACACACACACAAAATAAATACATCTTGTGAAAATGTCATGTCAACAGCACCTTTAGAGATATATTTACTGAGACAAATGATGATGTGTTCAATACTTATTTTAGCCGCTGTATGTATATGTGTGTAAATAACTTAGTTCCAGTTGCACTATTTAATGACTTTTTATTATGCATACTTTCCACATTTTTAAATAAGGTGTATCCAAACGTTTGACTGGAACTGTAGGGGTATGAACTGATAAAACTGTAGAGCTTGAATGCGATGTAAATCACTTTGAATAAATAATAAGTTAAATATAAGATAAATATGAGCAAATGCATAAATGTAAATGAATGATACCTGGGATGCAATCATTCTTTATTTGACAGGAATGCACTAACAAACAATGAATATTGACCAGCATTTCAACATCGGCCACACGGTTCTCAACAGTGTAATAATGGTGAAGTGAAACGAGAGAAAGAGAGACACACAATGTTCTCCGGAGCAGGAGAGAAAGGCGCCAGTATTTGGGCATTCATTTGGACAAAGATACTTATTAGGGAAGCAACTATCAGAACACACTGTGCCGGCCTGCGGGACACGCTCATAATATTGTGACTCGCTGAGAGGAAATTCATGCCTCTGTGGAAACCTGCCTAATTATACTTCTCTAGTGCACTTCACCGCAGTGTGACTGAATTCACAAACACCACAAACACACTCGACTCTTTAACCTTGGGAACTAGTAACAGAGCTGAGTCCGGCTGCACAAGCTGTGCTTTACAACTCAGTCCTGCTGTAGTGCATTAAAACGGATGCGCTACTAAATATTACGTCATTATTAAACACTAAATATATACATGCACTACTAAATATTACGTCATTATTAAACACTAAATATATACATGCACTACTAAATATTACGTCATTATTAAACACTAAATATATACATGCACTACTAAATATTACGTCATTATTAAACACTAAATATATACATGCGCTACTAAATATTACGTCATTATTAAACACTAAATATATACATGCACTACTAAATATTACGTCATTATTAAACACTAAATATATACATGCACTACTAAATATTACGTCATTATTAAACACTAAATATATATATGCACTACTAAATATTACGTCATTATTAAACACTAAATATAAAAATGCACTACTAAATATTACGTCATTATTAAACACTAAATATATACATGCGCTACTAAATATTACATCATAATTAAACACTAAATATATGCATGCACTACTAAATATTACGTCATTATTAAACACTAAATATATGCATGCGCTACTAAATATTACGTCATTATTACACACTAAATATATGCATGCGCTACTAAATATTACGTCATTATTAAACACTAAATATATACATGCACTACTAAATATTACGTCATTATTAAACACTAAATATATACATGCGCTACTAAATATTACGTCATTATTAAACACTAAATATATACATGCGCTACTAAATATTACGTCATTATTAAACACTAAATATATACATGCGCTACTAAATATTACGTCATTATTAAACACTAAATATATACATGCACTACTAAATATTACGTCATTATTAAACACTAAATATATGCATGCACTACTAAATATTACGTCATTATTACACACTAAATATATACATGCACTACTAAATATTATGTCATTATTAAACACTAAATATATACATGCACTACTAAATATTACGTCATTATTAAACACTAAATATATACATGCACTACTAAATATTACGTAATTATTACACACTAAATATATATATGCACTACTAAATATTACATCATTATTAAACACTAAATATATACATGCGCTACTAAATATTACGTCATTATTAAACACTAAATATATATATGCACTACTAAATATTACGTCATCATTAAACACTAAATATATATATGCACTACTAAATATTACGTCATTATTAAACACTAAATATATGCATGCACTACTAAATATTACATCATTATTAAACACTAAATATATATATGCGCTACTAAATATTACGTCATTATTAAACACTAAATATATATATGCGCTACAAACATATTACGTCATTATTAAACACTACACATATCATACATGCTCTACACAATATTACATCAATTATTAAAGCACTTAGAGATATATATATGGTACTAAATATGATGTCATATATTATTTATACACTAAATGTATATGTTATAAATATTAGTGTTGCATTTTAAGACTTTTTTATGTAATGCACTACTTTTAAATATTACGTATGGTGTTCCAAACACTAAACGTATAAGCATGCACTATAAATTTAGAGTCAATATGTAAACACTAATATATAATAATTAAATATTATATAATTATGAAAATCATAAATAGTAAATATGATACTGAAATATTTTTGTATTGATTAGAACACTAAAAACAATAATATGACAGCATTATAAATATCGTTTCAACGTAATAATTAATGAAACAAATATATATATGACTACTAAATGTTCTCCGGTACATTATATAAACACTAAATATTTGCATTCATTACAAAGATATTATGTATTATTACACACAAATATGTCGTGCAACTACGTATAATATTACCGCTGATTATGTATAACACTAATATATATATATATATATATGCAGTTACTAATATTACAGTCACTTATTAAACACACATATTTAAATATGGGACTATCAAAGATTGACGGCTGCAGGTTATTAAACACTGTAGTAGTGATTATATATGCACTACTAAATATTACGTCATTATTAAACACTAAATATATATATGCACTACTAAATATTACTAATTATTAAACACTAAATATATGACATGCACTACTAAATATTACGTCATTATTAAACACTATAATATAAATATAAAATAGAGTACTAAATATTACGTATATAAAGCATATATATATATCATATACTAAAATACTATATTAAACACTATATATACATGCGCTACTAAATATTACGTCATTATTTAACACTAAATATATACATGCACTACTAGATATTACGTCATTATTAAACACTAAATATATACATGCACTACTAAATATTAATCATTATTAAACACTAAATATATGCATGCACTACTAAATATTACGTCATTATCCTAAACATATATATATACATGCACTACTAAATATTACGTCATTATTAAACACTAAATATATACATGCACTACTAAATATTACGTCATTATTAAACACTAAATATATACATGCACTACTAAATATTACGTCATTATTAAACACTAAATATATACATGCACTACTAAATATTACGTCATTATTAAACACTAAATATATACATGCACTACTAAATATTACGTCATTATTAAACACTAAATATATACATGCACTACTAAATATTACGTCATTATTAAACACTAAATATATACATGCACTACTAAATATTACGTCATTATTAAACACTAAATATATACATGCACTACTAAATATTACGTCATTATTAAACACTAAATATATACATGCACTACTAAATATTACGTCATTATTAAACACTAAATATATACATGCACTACTAAATATTACGTCATTATTAAACACTAAATATATGATGCACTACTAAATATTACGTCATTATTAAACACTAAATATATATATGCGCTACTAAATATTACGTCATTATTAAACACTAAATATATACATGCACTACTAAATATTACGTCATTATTAAACACTAAATATATGCATGCACTACTAAATATTACGTCATTATTAAACACTAAATATATACATGCACTACTAAATATTACGTCATTATTAAACACTAAATATATACATGCACT
This sequence comes from Schizopygopsis pylzovi, assembly GCA_027422435.1. Taxonomy (NCBI): domain Eukaryota; kingdom Metazoa; phylum Chordata; class Actinopteri; order Cypriniformes; family Cyprinidae; genus Schizopygopsis; species Schizopygopsis pylzovi. Next base: position 2,196,963 of record CM049824.1, read on the forward strand.
ACTAAATATTACGTCATTATTAAACACTAAATATATACATGCACTACTAAATATTACGTCATTATTAAACACTAAATATATACATGCACTACTAAATATTACGTCATTATTAAACACTAAATATATACATGCACTACTAAATATTACGTCATTATTAAACACTAAATATATACATGCACTACTAAATATTACGTCATTATTAAACACTAAATATATACATGCACTACTAAATATTACGTCATTATTAAACACTAAATATATACATGCACTACTAAATATTACGTCATTATTAAACACTAAATATATATATGCACTACTAAATATTACGTCATTATTAAACACTAAATATATACATGCACTACTAAATATTACATCATTATTAAACACTAAATATATACATGCACTACTAAATATTACGTCATTATTAAACACTAAATATATACATGCACTACTAAATATTACGTCATTATTAAACACTAAATATATGCATGCGCTACTAAATATTACGTCATTATTAAACACTAAATATATACATGCACTACTAAATATTACGTCATTATTAAACACTAAATATATATATGCACTACTAAATATTACGTCATTATTAAACACTAAATATATACATGCACTACTAAATATTACGTCATTATTAAACACTAAATATATACATGCACTACTAAATATTACGTCATTATTAAACACTAAATATATACATGCACTACTAAATATTACGTCATTATTAAACACTAAATATATACATGCACTACTAAATATTACGTCATTATTAAACACTAAATATATATATATGCACTACTAAATATTACGTCATTATTAAACACTAAATATATACATGCACTACTAAATATTACGTCATTATTAAACACTAAATATATACATGCACTACTAAATATTACGTCATTATTAAACACTAAATATATGCATGCGCTACTAAATATTACATCATTATTAAACACTAAATATATGCATGCGCTACTAAATATTACGTCATTATTAAACACTATATATATATATATATATATATATGCACTACTAAATATTACATCATTATTAAACACTAAATATATACATGCACTACTAAATATTACGTCATTATTAAACACTAAATATATACATGCACTACTAAATATTACGTCATTATTAAACACTAAATATATACATGCACTACTAAATATTACGTCATTATTAAACACTAAATATATACATGCACTACTAAATATTACGTCATTATTAAACACTAAATATATACATGCACTACTAAATATTACGTCATTATTAAACACTAAATATATACATGCACTACTAAATATTACGTCATTATTAAACACTAAATATATACATGCACTACTAAATATTACTCATTATTAAACACTAAATATATGCATGCACTACTAAATATTACGTCATTATTAAACACTAAATATATACATGCACTACTAAATATTACGTCATTATTAAACACTAAATATATACATGCACTACTAAATATTACGTCATTATTAAACACTAAATATATGCATGCGCTACTAAATATTACGTCATTATTAAACACTAAATATATATATGCACTACTAAATATTACATCATTATTAAACACTAAATATATACATGCACTACTAAATATTACGTCATTATTAAACACTAAATATATGCATGCACTACTAAATATTACATCATTATTAAACACTAAATATATACATGCACTACTAAATATTACGTCATTATTAAACACTAAATATATGCATGCACTACTAAATATTACGTCATTATTAAACACTAAATATATACATGCGCTACTAAATATTACATCATTATTAAACACTAAATATATACATGCGCTACTAAATATTACGTCATTATTAAACACTAAATATATGCATGCACTACTAAATATTACATCATTATTAAACACTAAATATATGCATGCACTACTAAATATTACGTCATTATTAAACACTAAATATATGCATGCGCTACTAAATATTACGTCATTATTAAACACTAAATATATATATGCGCTACTAAATATTACGTCATTATTAAACACTAAATATATACATGCGCTACTAAATATTACGTCATTATTAAACACTAAATATATACATGCACTACTAAATATTACGTCATTATTAAACACTAAATATATACATGCACTACTAAATATTACGTCATTATTAAACACTAAATATATATATGCACTACTAAATATTACATCATTATTAAACACTAAATATATATATGCATTACTAAACTTGTACACTACTAAATTATATAAATATTGTGCACTACTAAATATTATGTCATTATTAAACACTAAATATACAGTATATATGCACTACAATTTTAATATAAATTATATAATATATCATAACTATGCACTAAATTATACCTACTAAATTATATAAATATTGTGCACTACTATATATGCACTAAATTTATGCACTACTAAATATTATATAAATATTGTGCACTACTAAATATTTATGCACTAAATTTATGCACTACTAAATATTAGATAAATATTGTGCACTAATAAATATCTATATGTACTAAATTTATGCACAACTAAATATTATATATTATATTGTGCACTACTAAAAATCTATGCACTAAACTGTTGTACTATTGAAAACTGATTTTAAGATAATCCCAAAAACAAAAGTTTTTAAACACACCGTATTTTTCTGAAAAATAAGTCAGAGTGTAAAGAGAAAAATTATAGTGAGGACGACATAGTTTAAAATTCATTATTAAATTAAAAGGCTAGACCTCTCCACAGCTATAACAATAACACAGTGACAGATGATATGATTGGAACAATATTTCTCCAGCTCATGAAAAATAAAAACATGGGCAGCCAATCAGAATCCTGCGTTCTACAGCATAAACATTTAAAGCAGCAGGCGACAATAAACAAACAAACAGAATCAATGTTATCCTTTAGTGTGGATGCTAATATAGTTATTGTTTTAGGTGTAAACAAGCCTTAAAGTATTACATTCAGAAATAGAGAAGATGGAGTAAGATGCCGCCCTTTACAACAATGTAGATTTAATATTAAATTGTAACATTTATATATCTTTTATGTAAAATACTAAATCAACTATTCTATTTCAAATTTTATTTTGAGCATTTTTTGAATAATTGAATAACCAATGAAAGCATAATCTAAGGAGATTCATCTGAAAGGTGATTTATAAACAAACATATGTATATTTACATAATTAATTGTCAATTTTTTAAGAAATCTCATAATAGCAACATAAATGCGAGTTTAATGATTTCACTATTTATTTTAATGAAAGTGAAAATGCCTGAAATATACATCTAATCCATTAATATTAAATAACAACCCCATTAATTACAATAAATATTATATTTAACAATTATAACAGCACTCTCGACAGAAAAAAGAGCTACAGAGCTGTCACTGGGGTTGTACCGTTTCTAAAAGTCACACCTTTGTATCTTTTTTACACCTAAAGTGTACATATTAGTACCTTAATGGTATGTTTGTATTAAAAAGTCCGGTTTCAGGGACAGCTTTCACACCTTTTTTTGTCCCTACATTGAACATACAAGTTATTTTAAGTTGTGTTAAGCTGCAACTAAGACCTATCAAGTTAAGTACTGGCCTACAACCGAGTTAAATAATAGTTACTCAGCCCCCGGTGCGAATTTACATTTCCATTTAAGGAAGAATTCACGAACGGCTCATTCAGTTGAGCTGACGTCTGTAATGAGAAAACGAGCGGAGGTTTAAACGAGCTTTTGGGCTGCAGGTGTCGGATCTGAGAGTGAACCGAAGGCTAAACTGCTCTGTGTCTATCGCTAATTGAATTGATTTTTGTAAATGTCACTGTTATTGTGTTGCTGGAGAGGATATTATGAGTTCGACCGCGAGGAGAATGTTCCGATTATCCTTTAAATTGATTTATCAGAGTGTCCGACAACTAAACAAATATTGTAACTGGTCTAAAAAGAATACAATGCTGATCCAAAATGATGCTGAATTCATTTTTCCTGTATAACAAACACTATGATATAAGGGACAAAGATGAGAAACGGCTTTCAAGCATCTGTGTCCTGTGTCCACAGGGTCCATTGCTCCCTACACAGGGTCCATTGCTCCCTACACAGGGTCCATTGCTCCCTACACAGGGTCCATTGCTCCCTACACAGGGTCCATTGCTCCCTACACAGTGTCCATTGCTCCCTACACAGGGTCCATTGCTCCCTACACAGGGTCCATTGCTCCCTACACAGGGTCCATTGCTCCCACACAGGGTCCATTGCTCCCTACACAGGGTCCATTGCTCTAAGGTATTTTTTACATATTGTCAATACAGATAATTGACTACCTACATTTTTATTGCATGTAAGGAGTACCATGTCAAATGTCATGTTAAATCATTCTCATACATATCTTACGGGTCATATCATTCACTCCATTTTCAGTATTGTAATACAGTATTTATACACTAATAGACTGCCTATTTAAGGATCCATTGCTCTGCACTATAAATCACTAATTTGTTAAATTTTAATTGATCTTACAAATGGGCTTGCGTCCTTCAAACCATTAAGCTTGCACAGGCCATTTCTACAATATGTTGTTTTTAAATCTGCCACATTATCATTGCATCAATACAATGGAATATTTAGTCTACAAGTCCACTTATTAATCATGTATTTTAATCAGAGTCATGTTGTCCAGACTTATAAGTCATGTTATTTAAGTGTTTCTACATAAAGTATATGTTACCAGGGCATGCAAGTTTTTCTGAAACAAAAAATCTATTTCACACAATTTTTTTGCATTATTAGTCACATAAATAGTCATTTATAACTATCTCAAAATAGATCATTTGCATGCATTTACATAACATAAAGCTTGAAAGACACGAGTACGATAAATCACTATTTTAAATTTAATATTTCAAATGTGTGTCTAACCAAAGTTGACGTTTACAAAAGTTTTTAATATCATTCTACAAAAATACAATTAAGATTAGTTTTTTTTTTAATGCGTATTTTGGCATGAATGTCAAAATATACACTTAATGAATATCTGTAGAGAAATAGACAAATATCACTCATATTTGAAAAATGTTTCATGTTTAATAAACTTATGTTATTCCAAACTTATAAGATAAACTGGATGCCGAACATTTAGAACATTGCTGTGTATGAGTAAATCTTTTGTATTTAACTATGTGACCAGGAATGCAGGAGTTTCTGTCTGTTTAATTATACAAGTACTATTGTAAAAAAAAAGTTGAATACGCCTTATGCATGTAATTACATCATATATTATACAGATGTTCAAATTGCTGCAAGACAAACCAGCTTTGACATGATTAAGTCTCTCTTTGTTCCACATAACAAATAAAGTTTGGAAAGACACGAGAGGCGAGTAAATCTGAACTATTTCTTCAAATAAAGCCATTCAAATGACGAGTGTTAGGAAAGTTACGTTTAAAAAGCATTGCATTAATATCGCATTACTCCCTAAAAAGTTACCTAAATTTTCATAAATTATTTGAAAGGGTAATAACTTTTTTAAATAAGCTTAAATGGTTACGTTTAGAAGCTACTTTAAATTGTTGTTTAAATATTACTCCCTAAAAATAATCTAGTAAACTATTAGGAATTTTTTTTAAGGGTATTTTGTTTCAGGTGTTTTGCCAGTATTTAGAACTGTATGCTTCATTGCATTGTGTTTTAGAGTTAACTGGGATGTCCGTAACATTAATGAACATTGTCCTGTGTAATGAGCTGCCAGAACTTTTTTCTGTTATTTAACTAATAATTTTTTTACAGTGTATAGGCAGGGCTTGCTTGTTTGTTTTTAATAAAAGTGCTATGTAAAAGCCCTTAAAAAGTGAAATGAATACACCTCATGCTGAAGGAAATGTAATTCACATCTGTACTGTAGAGCAGAGGTTCTCAATTCCAGTCCTCGCGCCCCCCCGCTCTGCATATTTAGCATGTCTCTCTTTGTTAACACACCTGATTCAGATAATCAGCTTGTTAGAAGTGCGCTCCGTGCATGAACTGTGTTCCGATTGACATGCTCCCTACACAGGGTCCATTGCTCCCTACACAGTGTCCATTGCTCCCTACACAGTGTCCATTGCTCCCTACACAGGGTCCATTGCTCCCTACACAGGGTCCATTGCTCCCTACACAGGGTCCATTGCTCCCTACACAGTGTCCATTGCTCCCTACACAGTGTCCATTGCTCCCTACACAGTGTCCATTGCTCCCTACACAGTGTCCATTGCTCCCTACACAGTGTCCATTGCTCCCTACACAGTGTCCATTGCTCCCTACACAGTGTCCATTGCTCCCTACACAGTGGCCATTGCTCCCTACAGTGTCAATTGCTCCCTACACAGGGTCCATTGCTCCCTACAGTGTCCATTGCTCCCTACACAGTGTCCATTGCTCCCTACAGTGTCCATTGCTCCCTACAGTGTCCATTGCTCCCTACACAGGGTCCATTGCTCCCTACACAGTGTCCATTGCTCCCTACAGTGTCCATTGCTCCCTACAGTGTCCATTGCTCCCTACACAGTGTCCATTGCTCCCTACAGTGTCCATTGCTCCCTACACAGTGTCCATTGCTCCCTACACAGTGTCCATTGCTCCCTACAGTGTCCATTGCTCCCTGCACAGGGTCAATTGCTCCCTGCACAGGGTCCATTGCTCCCTGCACAGGGTCCATTGCTCCCTGCACAGGGTCCATTGCTCCCTGCACAGGGTCCATTGCTCCCTGCACAGGGTCCATTGCTCCCTGCACAGGGTCCATTGCTCCCTACACAGGGTCCATTGCTCCCTACACAGGGTCCATTGCTCCCTACACAGGGTCCATTGCTCCCTACACAGGGTCCATTGCTCCCTACACAGGGTCCATTGCTTCCTACACAGGGTCCATTGCTCCCTACTCAGGGTCCATTGCTCCCTACACAGGGTCCATTGCTCCCTACACAGGGTCCATTGCTCCCTACACAGTGTCCATTGCTCCCCACACGGGGTCCATTGCTCCTACACGGGGTCCATTGCTCCCTACACGGTGTGCATTGCTCCCTACACAGTGTCCATTGCTCCCCACACAGGGTCCATTGCTCCCTACACAGGGTCCATTGCTTAATGAGATTTTTTCTGAGCAAAAAATAATGACTATCACACATTTTTTTGCATGAAGACACACACTGAAATGTCATTTAGAGTAACAATATCTCAAAATATCTTGTCATATCATTCATTCATTCATATTGAATCAGTAATGACACTGAAAGACTGTATTTAAGGATCACAGTACAGCACTTAAACACTAATTAGTTATAATTTTAATTATTTACAAATCTTGCTGTCCTTCAAACCATTAAGCTTGACCCATTTTTAGCAATACGTTTTTTTTTATTATTTACAATACAATTAAATTTAGTATTATCATTTATTATTTAATGTATTTTAGTGAGTACATGTCAGAATAAGTATGTTATTTCATTTTTACATAAATATATGTTATGCTGAATTAAAACAAAACATTATTTCACCCATATTTTGACATTTTAGTTTAATAAAAGTTATTTAGAACACTAAAATAGACACTTTGCCTGCATTTAATATGCTTGCTGTGTATATAAAATCACTTTTGTAAATTTAATTTGATGTGGACACCAAAATGGGACGTTTCGTCTTTTAATATCATGCACAAAAAAAACAAAAGAAATATGTTTTGTTTTTAAACGCCGACATTGATGCATGAATGCATCAAAATATACATGAATGGAATATTTGAGAGACAAAGCCACTATATCCGAGTTTGTATTTGACTGTTTTTATTGATTTTAAGGAATACTGAATGTGTTTTTGTGCAGGTTTGTTCATATTTAGTCTAGAACTACAATAACATCATGATCACACAGCGAACACAACGTATCTGCGCTTGATTTCAGATTTCTCTCAACATGGAAACACAAGCTGTCAGTCAATACATGGGAAACAAAATGACTGGACTTACTTATGAAACATTCACCCCGTTGGCTATAATTTTATAACTCATTGTGATTTTATGCAATAATAAATCTAGCCGCTCAGACCGCTGGCAACCGAAGACCATTGGACTCAAAATCAATCTCAGTGTAATCAGGAGAAGCATCAGATCCACAATCCTCCCGACGAGTGAAGATCAGGCCCTCGACTAAAGTCTGTCACAAGCAGAAAATAAATCACATGAGAGGTAATTAATCACGGAAACATCAGCAACCGTCACTTCCAATATATAGCTGGAAGAAATAGAGACTCTGACAACTTTGTGCTGAATTCAATTATATCTCTAGAAAATATATTACGAGAGTGGGGGGAAAAAAGAGCATGATTGCATCAGATAAAAAGAAAGCTAGAACGCACTTTAGAAAAGAAATAAACTAATTTCCTCCATAAACTCCAGACATGGTCATCTCTGTTTCTGAACACTTCATTCACTCAGTAGTGCATTTGGGCTGCAGTTAACAGCAATATTAGGCCATGGTTTCCCAGCATGCCTTGCTGCTGTGTGTGAGAGAGAGAGAGAGAGAGAGAGAGAGAGAGAGAGAGAGAGAGAGAGAGAGAGAGAGAAGAGAGAGACTGAGCATAGAGAGATGTCACTCAGAGAGTACTCAGAGAGAGACAGAGCATTTTGCACTACATGCTTAAGACTTTCATATGTTTTCACTATTCTTTTTCTTTCGTTAGATTCATGTGTAGCACAGATTTGTAGAGAGAGACCCGAGCAGCAGACTGCTTTAGCAGAGTAGCGAGAGATGTGATGAGATTTTGTCATGCCAGATAGAGGCAGCGAGTAGAGATTGAGAGAGTGATGAGGAGAGCGCGAGAGAGAGAGAGAGCGAGCGAGCGAGCGAGAGAGAGAGAGAGAGAGAGAGAGAGAGAGAGAGAGAGAGAGAGAGAGAGAGAGAGAGAGAGAGAGAGAGAGAGAGAGAGAGAGAGAGCGAGAGAGAGAGAGAGATGAGAGAGAAATGGAGGGGAAAACAGCAATAGAGACAAACAGACACGTGTTTCATGTTATTTGGAGAAAGAAAAGTGAGAATCCAGATTAGAGATCTCTGGAAATAAGACAAGAACGAGAGTGAATGCAGTGCACTTTAGTGTCTCGTTCATATTTTCATTAGAGGCACAAATTCAGAAAACAAAGACTTATGTTAACACCTGTTTACTTGCAGGCTTTATGTATAATGCATTATAAAGGGTTATAAAAGGGTATAATGCAATTAAAAAAATTTCATAACGTGCATTGCTATACATTATATCTTGTCACAAATAATTAGAACTGAATTTAAAATGCATAATGTAACAATGAATTGATAAGTGTTATAATGTAGTAACCGTGGTTACAATTATTCATGAGACTGTACAATGCATTATAGGTGCATTACAAGGCATAATTAATGTAGTATAACTACTTTTATGATGCATTATACATAAAAGCTTTAACTGGTTTAATAAACTATTATCTACTATAGTAGGTCGTTTTGTGTCCTATACCAGAGAGGTCTAGACCTTCTCGAGTTTATAATATATAACAACTAAAATCATGCAAAGTCATTATTCTATTGCATTTATATTTATTACATTTTGAAGAAATTATTTTTATAGAATAACTAACATCAAATACAAATAATTGTTTCATACAGTAGTACTATTTAAAAGTTTGGGAGTAGGATTATGAATGAATGAGTTTTTATTCATCAAGCACAATTTAAGTTGATAAAAAGTGACAGTAAAGACATTTATAATGTTGCAAATGATTAATATTTCAAATTAATGAACTCTCTATTCATTAAAGTGTCCTGAAAATAATACATGTCCCAAATATTGGTAAGAGGAAGACAGAGAGAAACAGTAAGTGGGTCATCCAGCCCACAGAGACCGAACCACTCACTGATGTGGAACAAGAGTCAGAAGTATGTGTGTGCACTGCACACATAAACACGCACGCATGCAGATGCACATGCAGACACACACACACACGCACACAAACACACACACACACACACACACACACACACACACACATACACCCACCCACACACACATACACACATACACACACACATACACCCAAATACACCCACACACACACACACACATACACACACACACCCACACACACATAGACCCAAATACACCCACACACACACACATACACCCACACACACACACACCCAAATACACACACTCACACACCCCCAAATACACCCACACACACCCACACACACACACACACACACACACCGGGCTGATGTTCACTGGTTGTGTATGTGAACTGCAGCATGTCTCAGGTGTGTGATCAGAGCTAACAGGCTGATCTCAGGACAGTGACCTGAGCACAGACTCCACATGCACTGCAGACTCACTCACTCTGTTCACACACACACACACACACACACACACAAACACACATGTACAACACCTCAGCCGGGCGCAGAGCAAAACAACCCTTTTAGCATTCAGGCAAGTTTAGGGTTTATTTCTGTATAAACAATATTTACATTCTAGTGTTAACTAAAACTAAAAACAAAAGTGTTTAAAAAAAACTGGAATAAAACACAAATATATATATATATATATATATTATAATAAATATAAAATGAAAAACAAACTTTAAAATTAAATCAGAAAGTTTTTCTTTGCAACAAACTGAAAGAAAAGTTTAAGTACTAAAATTACTAAAACTAAAATAAAGTACAAATGAAGCTAAATATAGAAATGTTTACAAAAAAATTTAAATGACAAGAGCATATACCAAAAATATTAGATTTAAAATAAAAACATATGCTAATTTAAAAACATAACAAGTGCTATAATATATAAATAATACTAAAATAACACTCTTGCAAATGAGAATGCCCCTGTATACATACATTTATTACAAACATATAATTAAATTAACTATAACTAAAGACTTTCCAAAAGGCTTCAGCAGTAACTGCAGGGAATTATTGCTCTTGAAACCTCTCGCATCTATCAAGCTTCACAGAGGACGTGAGGAAACATTATTACTGTTACGGTTTGTGTCTTTGGTATTTGCTGTATTGTGTTTTGTTATCTCCTCCCTCTCGTTATTTTCTGGTCTTTGATAGGTTGTCCACTGATGTGGTGCAGGTTCGTCATTGGTGGTTCGGATCCTTTATAAGGACATTCACCGTGGAGCTCATTGTTGGTTCTGGGTTGAGAGCTCCTGGATCCCTCCTCCGGTCGATGATCAAACTGGATTAACTTAAGTAAATTGTGAAGACTTGATTACTACCATCTGTTCTAAAACAGTGTGCTTTAAGAACGTGGAGCGTAGGGGTGTCCTGCTTGTTTATTTTGACTGACTTGTTTGGGCTTTGTTTTTCGTTAGGGAGGAAAAGTGTACTTTTCTTTACATCAATTTAGGTTATTTAATACTTCCTCTCTTTTCTTTCTAGATTGGTTTTGTTTGTTATTTTGGCCTTTGGACACCCCGAAGAGATGCTCTCTGTTTTTACTTGATGTTTATCTTTAAATAAACCTAATCACCTTAAACGACTAATAATGTGCAGTTGTTCGATTATTGACCGGAGTGGTTTGAACATTTGGGATTCCATTACCACAACCCAGTTTGGTTATGCCCTGTTTAGAGTTTGCATTATTTCCGAGCCTGGGGCGTAACAATTACAAATAAAAACAAACAGTGGACAGAAGCTCCTAATAAACACGAACTGCCTCTTTTCTACATGACCCTGCACTTTAAACACTTGAGACGGCCTGAGTAATTAACACAAGGACAAAGAGGAATCACCAGAACCTCCCTGAGGCCCCGGGGAGCCCGCTGCGCTTCACATCGGCATCCCTGGACGAGTCCGGCAGGAGCAGGACATATAACCCCGTTACAGTAAAGCTGGAAGCTGACACACACACACACACAGACAGCAGAGTCTGGAGATCAGCTGAAACACAGAAAACCTCCGGCTGTCGAAGAACACAAAGAAACGGATGAGGGCTGAGCGGAGATTTACGCAGGAGTGCGGCATGACTCCAGTTCATCACAGATTACTGACAAAACTACAAAAACTACACTCTCTTGAAGAAACCGCCAGCGGAGCCTGGTCATGCTAATACTGGCGCTGTAATGCTAGGGTGGGTGGTTACCAGGGCATTCCAGTGTGGTTGCTAAGGGATGCGGGTGGTCATTAGGGCATTGCTATGTGGTTTGGGAGGTCACTAGGGTGTTGTGATGTGGTTGCTAGGGAGCTTCTATGTAGTTGTGTATGGTTACTAGGGTGTTGCTATGTGGTTTCGTTGTTCTGTAGGGTGTTGCTATGTAGTTGCTAGGGGTTGTGGGTGGTCACTAGGGTGTTGTTATGTGGTTTTGTTGTTCGCTAGGGTGTTGCTAAGGTTGGTGGGTGGTTACTAGGTTGTTGCTATGTGGTTGCTAGGGGTTGTTGGCGATCAGAAGGGTGTTTCTATGTAGTTGGGGGTGGTTGCTAGGGTGTTCAGTGTGGTGATTTCTTCCATGAAAGTAAAATATTTTCATCGGATGTTTTCTCATCAGGCAGTCCTCCAGCTGAACTCACTTTGTTGTAGGAAGTAGTATTTGTTTCCTCAAGGCCTCACAATTACAGAGCCCAAATAACGTATCTTTGTGTGAGAAAGTCTTGCCTCATTTTCTCACCTTTCCACTCTAAAAGACATATAAACAAAACAGATGCCAGAAGCTTTTGGAGGTCAATGTAAAAGAGTCGCAGGCGGCCTTGAGTCTCAAAAAACATAAATATATGCAGATGAAAAATTAATACAAGCATACATTCAATACATTATTCATAACAACATCTTAAACACACCGCCGCATTACAGCAGGTGATGCTTTCATTCCTTCACATGCCCCTCGTGCACATAATGCAGGGAAATACACTAATCTCTAACACTGTGCAACAAACTCTGGAACTAATTTCTAGGGCCGTATGATTTCTGCTATGTGGGAAATCCGTATGGATTACAGTCATAGAAACATAATTTACTGTATAACATGGAATCCACTGAATTGGCCAATTTTTGGATGAATAAATCAATAGTTCAGCACACTTGAATCAAAACATGATATGGTCTAGTGTCGTGAATATTAAGCTGCAAAAATACCATTTAAAAAGGTCCTATTATGCTCTTTTACAAAGTCTTGATTTTGTTTTGGGGGGGTACTAGAAGGTCTTCACAGCTACCCGCCAAAATAAAAGTTCGGTTTAACTTGAAGAAACTGTGACAGAAATATGACTTAATTTAATGATAGTAATCCTGCAACTTCTAATTAAATTATTATGAAAACATTATTTTAAAGAAATATTTACCAGAAAAAAAATATTTACCAGCTTTTTTTTAGCAGAAAGGTGTAAATACACAACAAAGTATTTCTGAAAAAAAAGTTATTTTTAAATTAGTTCATTTTTTTTAAATCAATTAATTCGAATTTGGTAAAAAAATAAAATTATTAGAAAAAAAGAAAACCTTAAAAACTTCAAAATATTCTTAAAAATTACTTAAAAATTAAATTATTGTTACATTTTTGTTAAACATTGTGGTTTTGAGATATTTAATAAACTTTCATTAGGCAAATAACTTTTACAATTGCTAATATTTCCTCTACAATTACTCGAAAAACAATTTTGAGATTGTCTTGAGTTGCCACGTGGTTATGGGTTCTGCAGCAAATCCAACTCAAGGCTCACTCATGTTCTAGAGTCCCTTTCTGTCTTTTTGAAGTCTCTTTAAAGCACAAGGAGGAGCATCTGTGGCCTCATGTTTAATTCACAGCAGGCGATCTCCTTCAGTCTCGGAGAGAGGCGGGCGTCAGTCTAACCTTCCTCTTACTCCTGCGGATGCTTTTGAAAAGAGCAGAGTTTGATTCAGCAGGCAGAGGAGGTGTCTCGCTGTAACAACACTCACTTCAACTGTCAAGAAGAGTCATTCCCTGGACTCAAACTGTCCCCGGAGTCTCGAAGAGAAATCTGCAGGACGTGTAAGCAGATGTGAGCTGCATGCAACGCGTTAACAAACGACAAAATAATCAAGGAACGGAGCAATCAGCAGCTCTCAGAGTAACTGCTCTTCTTCGGTCTCTCTCTCTCGGTCTCTCTCTCTCTCTGTGTCTCTCTCTCTCTCTCTGTGTCTCTCTATCTCTCTCTGTGTCTCTCTCTCTCTCTGTGTCTCTCTCTCTCTCTGTGTCTCTATCTCTCTCTGTGTGTGTCTCTCTCTCTCTCTGTCTCTCTCTCTCTCTCTCTCTCTCTCTCTGTCTCTCTCTCTCTCTCTCTCTCTCTGTGTCTCTCTCTCCTCTCTCTGTGTGTCTCTCTCTCTCTCTCTCTCTCTCTCTCTCTGTGTGTCTCTCTCTCTATCTCTCTCTGTGTCTCCCTCTCTCTCTCTCTCTCTCTCTCTCTGTCTCTCTCTCTCTCTCTCTGTGTCTCTCTCTCTCTCTCTCTATGTGTGTGTCTCTCTCTCTCTCTCCCCCCCCTCTCCCGCTCTCCCTCTCTCCGTCTCTCTCTCCGAGGAATACCTGCATTTGTTCTTGCTCTCCTCAAACACCAGCCGTAATGTATTTTAGAAGAAGAGTTGTGGAGAACTTCAGTTCCAAAGCTTAAAGGGATAATTCACCCAAAAACAATTCTATCATCATTTTACTCGCATTTTATTTTCATTTACTCAAGTCCCTCCAAATGTGTTATTTATATTCCGTTGAACACAAAACATAGTGACCATATTTAATAAAAACAAACAAACAAACAAACAAACAAATACATGCACACAAATATATACATTAAATAAAATAAACAAAATAAATATAATGTTAAAACATTAAAAAATGAATTAATTTACATACATTTAGAACATAATTATTAAAATAATTAAATGCATTAATAAAATCTAAATAAATACACATGCATACATAAATATGAAAGTTAAATTAAAATAAATACAATTACATAAATTACAAATAAATTAATTCAAAACATAAATGCTATTAAATAAAATAAATAAACAAATACATAAAAAATAAATAAATCGTTTTAGTGATTTTTATATGGGCAAACAATACTCAAATTTCCTTAAAAATAAATATATATATACGATGTTTATTTTACTGGTATTACTTGTATTAGTTATAATAGAGTAAGGAAAATAATAATTACAACATGAAAGTATAGTCTACAGTAACATTAATACAAGAACGGACCAAAAATGTAATCATGATATAATGCAGCTTGGATTTTAATAACATCAAATATATGATTATTCAGTGAATAATGACTCAAATTTCAGTCTTTTTCAAAACAAATCTATTGCATAACTTCAGAACAGATGCAATCAAGCAAATAAATCATATCGACTACTGATATGATGCTGTTTTGGTCATTTTTACAGTCATTTTTTCTTTTCACGTTGGCTAGAATGCAACCACTTATTAAACTCTTAAGTATAAAAATATGTAAAGCAGTAACACTCCCCAAAAACTCCACACAACTTGTCCTATAATTCATAATTATAGTTAGGCGTTCCTGATTCTGTTCTCCTTCAAGTGAAAACTTATATTCCATAAAACTTCCATGTGTGGGTGTGTGAGCCAGAATGAAAATGCATGAGCGGAGCAAGAATATGGCTTACATACTGCTCATCTAACACTGACAACATTCAATTAATCTCTAATAATAACAAATGAACCACCTGCAACTCAGCAGCCGCTCCAAACTTCCCAGCCCTACAGTAATGATTCTGGCTCAGCAGAACAACCCGAAACAGTAGATTTATGAGCCGTGAGAGAGGCCCGTGAGCTCCGGCCGGCTCCGGCCTGCATCCACTGTCTTTATGATGATTAATGACCGGCAGAGAAACTGAGGATCCGAAGCCTCGAGGCCAAACGCATGCACATACAGCAACCTGCACTCCATCCGACGCGGCTCAGAAACTCTACAACATCTCAGTTAATGAGGGACTCGTTAATGACTGAGTTAAGCCGACTCCTCCACGTGTTAATCTAACGTGATGTACACGGCTGGTCAGAGAAAGACAGGAGTAAATAATGTGGGAATCTCACTAAAACCTCAACAAATAAATATAAACAGTAGGGCTGCAACTAGCGATTATTTTGATAATCGATTAGTTGGTCGATTATTCTTCCGATTAATCGGATTATTTTATTTTATTGCCAAAAAACACACTATTCCTCATTCTGCTCAATGCCCTGATGCTATGAAAACATACAGTGCTTAACTTATTAGACCACCTGTCATAAAGAGAAAACTAATATTTTAGGAATCGGTCAAAAAAAAAAAAAACATCTAAAAATGGTATTGTCATTTATTGGGCAAATTACAAACATAAACAACTAATTAGCATTTATAATAACACAAATGGCCTCATAACAGCTTGCATTGTTTCATGTATTGTTTATGTATTATGTGCTTTTTGACTGTAATTGCGTATCTGAAAAAAACACTATAAGCGCTCTGCCTTTCTTTCATAGATAACAGCAATAATTATATTATAGCATTAGAAATAGCATTCTATTGTTAAAGGAAATAACTAATTGTATTTTGCTTAATGGAAATTACACCTAACCATTAATAACCACATTTTTACCATAACAACTGTCGTTAATATAATGCTAAATATTTTGCATATTATATTATATTATGTAAATATATATGTATATGTATATATGCACACACACAAAATATCTATACATAATAATGTATATAATTCAAAAAAAAATAAATAGCTAAAATAAAACAACCAAATTTAGTAATTTTTAATGCACTTTTGTCAGTACTAATAAACATAAAACTAAATGAAAACTAAATATTTTAAATATAAAATTAAAAGCTAATTCAGATATTAATAACTACTAAAATACTACATAAATAGTACTAAAATAACACTGATTGTATAGCCAAAAAGTAATTTTAACTCGAAATTGAGTTGCAGTAGTAAACTTTATTTAAACTGGTTGAGATAATTCATGAAAAATAGTTTGATTTATTTTCTTGAAGTTTATTTTTCTTGCTTAATTGTTTTGCTTTTTTTCTTCTTCTTCTTGTTTCAACCATAAACCTGACTACATTTCATTATATTTCTTTAAATAAAGGGGAAAAACTATAAAAAATAAATGTATAATTATGAAAACAAGTTTTAATATTTGATATATACTGTAAGGGTTTAGATATTGGAACACGAGACAAATATACTGATTAAGAAAATTAATGCATGCAAACAAGGCTATTATTTTCCAAACAAGAACATTAATTATGGTGTTGTACAGAAGATATTTAAAGTCATCTAGATTCTAGTGAATATTGATTTTATTTGCATATGTGTCCTCGAGATAATAAGTCAAATAACTCTAATATTGGGCTATTTAGCTATATTTCTACATTGAAATATAATTATCTGTAATATCTGTACGTTTGTTATTTTTTTAACTATTTATATTTAAAATAATAAAAATAAAACAGTAAAAATGACAAAGAAAAATATTAAAATGACAAACAAATACAAAAAGCGATTTTATTCTTATATACTCTAATATTATGTAAATAATACTGCAATAACACTGATTAGACTGCCAAAAGTTAAGTCATTTTTACACAAAATGAGATAATAACAATAAAATGTATGCAAAATATTGTTTCTAACTGTACACCAGTCATGATGTTAGTCATGAGAGTAATGATAGTATATAATTACAGTATAGTACTATTTGAAACGTTAACGATAGTAGGCACTATACAGTGTATTCTGCTCAGTGCATATAAATTAATACTGCGTTCCAAACAGCATCAAATGACATGCTTGAAGTGCACAAGTCACTACTTTTATGGTGAATCTGGGGTGTATTTTTCAGAAATGTGTTTCGCAGAGAAACCTCAGCATATGGCAATGACAAAATCTTCATTTCGCCGTTCCTTTCCACTCACACTTGTGTTATAGTTCAGTTGTGGCTCTCAATCATGCCACCATCTGTTCATTCAGCAGGAGCTCGTATCACATCATCAGTCGCTTTCAGAGAGACTGTGTGTGTAATCACACACACATTAAGAGACAGATAGAGGCCGATCCTTTAATCCAGCGCTGTCAATACCACGCCATGCCGACTCAAAACGGACAACGCTGACTGTAAGCCACGGACCTCCCAGCGTCCTGATTCATGCGTGCATCTGCTTCTGTTATCAGACACAATCCCTCGCTGGAGACGGCTGAATAAACAGATACAAAATCCACACTGATACTTCAAAACTATTTGTCACTACCTATAGCGATGTAACGATATCATGATACGATAATATCGCGATATGACGTCCACGATACGATATTTATTGCAATATTAAAAGGGGTCGTATGATGCGATTTCAAAGTTTTTCTTTCTCTTTGGAGAGTTACAAGCTGATTGTGCAAAGATAAGATCCGAAGACTAAAGTCTCAAAACCAAAGAGATATTCTTAATCAAAGTTAAGACCACGCCCCCTAAAACGACTCGTTTAAACACGCCCCCACATGTCTATGTCACGATGTGGGGAGATTTTCAAAACACAGTTCAAACGTACACGCAAAGAAAGAGGGCAGAACTATTATTCTCACTGTAGTATTGTAGTTCTGGAGACGCTGTGTTTCGTTGTGAAAGCAAAAGTACTTTGTTTGGGCGTCCAAAAGAGGACACAACTAGAAATCAGTGGTTAAGTCATATTTACAACACTGGTCCAGAACAGTTCAACCCAAATATTAAGAGTGTGTGCAGCACATTTTAGGGAGGACTGTTTCTTGAACCTGGGAGAGTAACGTTAGCCTGCAATGCTGGCTGCACAAAGACTGTTTCTATAAAGTTCGGCAATTCCAGCTCTGCGAGGACAGTCTGGCGCTTCAGACTCACAGCCTGTAAATACGTTTCTGATACTGACGATTCAAACACGAGTTTTGAGCAGTGTAGAGTAGTGCTTGTTGTTTGTCGTTTCTCCGATCACAAATGCAGATGTGGTAATGTTTTATAGCGCGATGCAACGTGACGCGTAAAAAGACCGTATGAGCCATTATAATCACTGAATGCAACAAATGCCTCGTTTGTAGCAGGTTTTATTGTTTTAGTCTCTTAGCGCCGGGACACGGCATCATAAAGTTGTGTTAAAATCTCACAATTCTAATTTTCTCACAATTGCATCTCTCAGTTTGGAGTTGTTTTGCAATTTAATTTTTTTATTAGAATGGCAAGTTTTATTTAAATATTTTTATTTGACATATTTATGAGTTAAGTTCTCACAATCTTTATTTTTTTCTCAGAATTTGAAGTTTATGTCTTGCAATTCAGAATTTTTTCTCACAATTGCAAATTTCTCACAATTCAGTCTTTTTTTCTTAGAATTAGAAGTTTGTGTCTTGCGATTCTGAGTTAAAATCTCATAATTTCTCAGAATTAGAAGTTATATCCTGCAATTGTGAGTTTGTATCTTGCAATTCTGATTTTTTTTTTTTACAGAATTGCGAATTTATGTCTCTGACAAACCCATAAAGTCCTCAGTATTTTTAAGCTCTGGTATATCTAAAGTGCAAACCACATGTCATCTGAGAGTAAACGCACAATGACCACCAACTGCGATTTTGAAAAAGATCATTTTAACTTCATTTGATGGCTGAGAGCCAAACAGAAGACGAGCAAATCGATTGGTGTTTTTCTCAGGTGTGTTCCTGCGTCAGATCAGAATCCGGCAGCGGCGTTTATCCTTTCATTTGAAAGCATTGGTCCTCTAATCTCTCCACCACCTCTGCTTTCACCACCGACTGACAGGCCTTTCATTACACTTCCAGTCTGAGCCACGAATTAAAGACTAACTTCATTTTACACACACAGATAGCCATGCACGAATGCACTGACACACGAGCGCTCGGGAGATTCAGCATCAGTGCACTGCGCTGTACCTGAGCTCAACTTACAGTCAAGTACTGTAGAGCTTTCTGAAGCACTTTAACAGCCGGGAATCAAGGGGACGTGGTCTTTAGTGCACAGAATCCTCCTGTAATGGACAGAATCCTCCTGTAATGGACATTTGATGTTAGTAGTACACTTTCTACAGGAGTAAATCCCTAAAAATGACAGTTCTGTCATTGCTTGCTCACCGTCATGTCCAGATGCAGCTGAACTTACTGCTTATTTCAACACAACAAAAGCTGTCAAGCACCAAAACGACACAAAAGCACCATTAAAATCCATAACTCATTTAGCTTAGAGATATTACAAATTGTTAGGAATGTTTTTGTTTATTCAAATAAAGCTGAAAAATAAAAAAGAATATTAAATGAAAAACTTAATCTGAACAAATTTTTTTAACAATTTTTGATAAATTAAGTTACAAATAATAAGTGTAAGCTGAAACACAAAATTAGATAAAAGCCAAAAAAAAAAAAAAAAAACTGAAACTAAAGCTGAAATACAAAAAAAGAAACCTATAGTAATATTAAAATTAATAAATAATAAAAAATAAAAAAAATTATTAAAGCTTTATTAAATTATTATTATATAATTATTATTAAATTAACAGATATATAAAAAGCAAATAAAAAAAATCAACTTAAATCTGAAATAAATATTAGATGAAAGAATTTTGAACTTAAAACTAAAGAGTAATATTTTTAAAAAATAGTTGAAGGAGGAGTAAGAACATAAAATTATAAAAAATTAAATCAACGTAAATATCACTTGTTCAAATTTACCACATTAAAACTTAATTTGCATTTCCTCACAAAGCGTCATGAATTCAGAAATCTTTGAATATAAGTGCACGGGTCAAATGTGTTTGTTTGCAGCTTGATATGATCACTTCATGTTTCCAGTGCATGGAAATGAGCCGCGTGAATATTCTCCAAATGATCTTTTGTTGAGTTCCACAAAGAAACATGAGAGTAAACGATGACAGGATTGTCACTTTGGTTGAACAACACAAACTCTTACTGAATCAGCGATTTACAATGTGACATGAAAAATACGTTTAGTTTTACTGTAACATAATTTCACCTTTCTTTTATTTTCTTTGCATCTCCACCGTAAAGCATGATTAATCTGCGCTGGAAATTTCCTCATCAAAGAAAAACACCTTCAAGCGTTTCAATCACTCACAAATGACGCCATTTACCCAAAGCTGATTTTCAAGTCTAAACTCCGTGACCCGTATGAGCCTCAGGCGGGGCATTTACTTCTGAACCACTTTGACAGGGTTTGGTTCCTTTTATCAGCGGCTTGTTAAGCGGTTCTTCAGAAATGCTGACGTGAGAGTTTGAGCGGGCAGTCATTACACTGAAACAGAGGAGCAGAAGAGACCCAACAGAATCTGTACAGTACATCAATGACTCGTCTCACAGACCGCTCTCTCTGCTGACGTCTCCACAGCGTCCGATCCCGCACTAGCCGACTGAGGGACAGCTTTTTCCCTCAGTCTAATGAACAATCAGAAATAATACACCCTACAGCACACTCCCACTTTACTGTATGCCATGCACTGCACTTTAACCCAGTTCAACTGGACTACACGCACACACTACACTAATACAAGAAATCTGGTGGTTCTAATGCACATCCATGACACATAGCTTATGTATAATCTGTTGCACCTTCGCATATTACTGTGTGTATAGATGTGTATATAATGTAGATGTGTACATAGGGTGTATGATGTGTATTGATAACTGTAAGTATGTCTAATAGTACACTGTGTGTATATATGTGTACATATGGTGTGTATTGATAACTAAGTATGTCTAATAGTCAGTGGTGGTCAGTAACGAAGTAAAACTACTTCGTTACTGTACTTAAGTACATTTTTCGAGTATCTGTACTTTACTGGAGTAGTTTTATCTTGAGTAACTTTTACTTTTACTTCACTACATTCCAAAGCATAAGATCGTACTTTTTACTTCACTACATTTCATAAAACATATCGTTACTCACGTGATACATCACGTGCTCCGAGACGCAGAAACGGTGTCTGATTCATGAACAAACTGACTCTTTTCAATGAACCTGTTCAATCGGTTCGCAAATCGCAACAAACGCAGCTGTTCTCGAGTCGAAAACTCACTGATTCAAATGATCCGTTTAGAGCGAGTCTTCTTCAGTGAACTGAACTCACAAGTAAAGAACCGGGAGATCTCGTGAGCGCGCGCTACTGATGCTGTGAAAAGTACGTTACTAATGTCGAATTTTAGGATTCATTATTGTAACTGAAAATAATATTTAGGTCAAAACTGTCAGTTGTTTGTGAACTAAATCTGCTGTAAAGGGTGATCTATTTAAGCCCACTGAAATGCTTGAATGCAGACAGATCAACATCAGTGTCTCTAACGTTATGTTTTAGGTCAAAAAACAAAACATTAAAATAACACCGATTAAATAAAATAACTCATGCACGTTCATATTCCCCGCTGCTGTAACGTTAGCAGTTTTATTAAAATGCTATGCATTTAGACCTATGTGACGTCTGTTTTTAGTCTTGGTTTGCCATATATGTTTAGTATGTTTAGATATGTGACAGGTGTATATGAACTGTAAGTATTCATAACATGATGCTGAATAATAAGTAGACATATGGTGTTAAGACGATGTAAGTGTCTAGACTAGACAACTTGCTGGTGTTAAGTATGGTGACAATATTTTTGTCTAATAGTCAAATATCTTATATATGCCTACATATGATAGACTGACATCTGTAGGTATGTCTAATAGTAATGATGTGTATATATGATGAACATAGTAATACAGTAATTATCTAAGTGGGAAATGTGCACATTGGTGGTGATAATGATACGTGTTTTTACACCACTGTAAATGTGTACATATGGTGTGTAATGATAACTGTAAGTATGTCTAATATACACTGTGTGTATATATGTGTACATATGGTGTGTAATGATAACTGTAAGTATGTCTAATAGTACACTGTGTGTATATATGTGTACATATGGTGTGTAATGATAACTGTAAGTATGTCTAATAGTACACTGTGTGTATATATGTGTCATATGGTGTGTAATGATACTGTAAGTATGTCTAATATACACTGTGTGTATATTGTGTACATAGGGTGTAAGTGTAATGACTGTAAGTATGTCTAATAGTACACTGTGTGTATATATGTGTACATATGTGTGTAATGATGACTGTAAGTATGTCTAATAGTACACTGTGTGTATATATGTGTACATATGGTGTGTATGATAACTAAGTATGTCTAATAGTACACGTGTGTATATATGTGTACATATGGTGTGTATGATAACTAAGTATGTCTAATAGTACACTTGTGTATATATGTGTACATATGGTGTGTATGATAACTAAGTATGTCTAATAATACACTGTGTGTATATATGTGTACATATGGTGTGTAATGATAACTGTAAGTATGTCTAATAGACACTGTGTGTATATATGTGTACATATGGTGTGTATGATAACTAAGTATGTCTAATAGCACACTGTGTGTATATATGTGTACATATGTTGTGTAATGATGACTGTAAGTATGTCTAATAGTACACTGTGTGTATATATGTGTACATATGTTGTGTAATGATGACTGTAAGTATGTCTAATAGTACACTGTGTGTACTGAGTATATGTGTGTGTATTCTGCACATTATCATCTGTATAAGTCTGTAAGTATGTACTGTCTATATGTAAATTATTCTGCACTGTCTGGAGCACGCTCTCAAGAATTTCACTCACCAAGGCACATGTGGCACAGCGGTGATGTGACAATAAAAGTGATTTGATTTGATTGCATGCATTGGCTGAAAGAAGCCAGAGGATTTCTGAAACAGCTGATCTGTATTCTGCATGAGGTCCGAGTGGATCTGTGCTTTAATGACCATGTCTTCAGAAGAGTCTGAACATCTGTGAATCAGACAAACCCAGAGAGATACTGAGAGATGAACAGAGATTAGAAATGAAGGATAAAATGCTTTGAATGAATAGTCATGGGACTGCACAAGAGTCTTTTCTCTCTTTTAAGTGATACTCCTTCACTCTCTCAGTCCTCTTTTACTTTATCAGTCTGCATGCAAACTCAAGACTGTGGGGGAAAGAGCTTTTTCATTCAAAGCCCCCAAATTATGGAATGCACTTCATTTTAATATCAGCAATGCACCAACTCTGGATCACTTTAAAAAGTTGATTACCACGCTTGTGTATAAGCTTGTTTTTAATTAATTCTTGTATTGTTATTTTTGTGTTGTAGTTCTACTGTAGCACTATTATTAACAATGCAAACAGAGCACTTGACCAGAAGATATGAATATTAGATTAAATTTGAAATGTTTTGGAGACAAACTGAAAGCTGATGCACTAAAACCATTAACTGGACGTAGTTAAAAACTCAATCTAATACAGGAATACAAAAATTATGATTTCATCTAAATGTTAATTTAGAAAATATTAATAAATAAACTTAAAAAAGCACATACCTAAAAAAGAAAGAAAATGAAAACTAAAAAGTATCAAATGAAATGACGTGTGATTGAAATAATGTTGCACCCAATATTGCACCCAAATAGTAATAAAAAAAAACACGACGAAAGCACATTCCAAAATTACTCAAATGAAAATGCAAATGAAAATTCCAGAACAAAAACAAAATAAAAATGTTTCTGGAATTGATGCACTAAAATTATTAACTGGAAATAAATAAAACTAATACATAAAAATATATTACACCCAAACATTAATTTAAAAATAATTAACTAATAAACATGACAGAAACACAATATAGTTTCCAGAGAATAACCCTGTTTTTGTGTATGCCATATTAATGAACGAATCTCCAAATCATCAAGACTGCTGAATATCACTATATTACCCTTCAGACATTGAAGCTGAACGAATCGTCCCACCACACGACAGATAATTGATCTGACAGCTTCACAGACTCAGCTGTCAAGAGAATCAATCAGACAGAGTTCACTGTCACAGGACGACTTGACTTCCATCCAACTCTTTAAAGCAGAAGCGGGTGGTTTTTGATCCACTAAAAGAGCTTTAAACGGGTCGCCTGAGTCTGTGTTGCTTTGTGAGTTCGCCTCTGTTTCACAGCTTTCTTTCCGGACGCTGAAACGACGTTCTGCATAAATGCATGACATTCACGTGCAGCGACTCCATCAAAACATGTCACATGAAGCTGACTGAACCATCAGAGGTTTCTGCTGTGATGTGTGCCAATGTATGGAGAGCTTATGTAGACAGAAAGAGCTTTAAAATCCCTTTACCTCTCTTTCAGATCATTTCTCTCATAAATACATACTCTGACCATGTTATTAGCTTTTCATGTGGTAGGGAAAAACACTAGTGTTCCAATAAGCCACTTTAAAATTGAAAACGCTCCGCTCCGCTCACACATACTCTGGTGTGAACACCCTAACCAGGACACATGATAAAAGTCACTCATTGTCATCGTCAGTCTGTTTTTCTGCAACAGAAGTGACCCCGAGTCTGGAGCCGATCCTAGACTTCTGGTGGGCCCTACGCAAAACTGTGTTGGAGGGGGGGTTGGGTGGGAGAGGAGGGGTTCCAGTGGTTATGAACGAATGAACGAAACGCATTTGTCCGTGTTTCACTCCCTGAATCGCGCTCGCAGAAAGCGCTCTAGAAACAGTGTCTCTTCTGCAGCTTGCTATGCTTTCAACTTTTTTTTTTTTGTCTCGAGCAAGAGACTTTACTATATTCACATTACATGATTTAGCTGATTTTTATGTAGAAAGGGCGATATTACAATAAATGATTATTCATGTTTTTTATAGCCGCTGGCCAAATTCAAAACGAAATTAAAATGAAAACATCTTTGAGAGCAAAGGGGCCCCTTGTTCTTTAGTTGCCCTATTTAGCTCTTGGTGACCTGAAACACGCTGCTGCCCTATGACATCCT
This sequence comes from Schizopygopsis pylzovi, assembly GCA_027422435.1. NCBI lineage: Eukaryota > Metazoa > Chordata > Actinopteri > Cypriniformes > Cyprinidae > Schizopygopsis > Schizopygopsis pylzovi. Next base: position 2,222,951 of record CM049824.1, read on the forward strand.
GGTGACCCTAAACATGCACATGTAAGCCCTATGCCTCAGGTTTCTCTTGCCCTGGTGCCCATGTATGGAGGCCCTATGCTAGACCTGGTGCCCTATCCCTTTGACCTCTGGTGCAGATATGCTCCATGGTACTACTATGACCCATGTTTGCCTTTTCATGCCCTGGTGGCCTATGTCCAGTAAGCCCTAAAATGACCTCTGCGCTCGCTCCATGCTCCTGGTGTCCCTAGCAGGACACATGATGTCACTCATGCATCCTAGTGTTTTTCTGCAACAGGTGACCCTATGTCTTGAGTGTCCTATGCCCTGGTGGCCCTATGCAAAACTGTGCTATGCCTTGGTGGAGCAGGGGGCCTGGTTATGCCGGTGCCCTATGTCCTGGTGCCCTATGCCCTGGTGCCCTATGCCCTGGTGCCCTATGCCCTGGTGCCCTATGCCCTGGTGCACTGTTCTTATGCCCTGGTGCCCTATGCCCTGGTGCCCTGATGCCCTATGTGGTGCCCTATTCATAATGCCCTGGTGCCCTATGCCCTGGTGCCCTAAATGACCTGGGCCCTATGCCTTGGTGCCCTATGCCCTGGTGCCCTATGCCCTGGTGCCCTATGCCCTGGTGCCCTGGTGCCCTATGCCCTGGTGCCCTATGCCCTGGTGCCCTATGCCCTGGTGCCCTATGCCCTGGTGCCCTATGCCCTGGTGCCCTATGCCCTGGTGCCCTATGCCCTGGTGCCCTATGCCCTATGCCCTGGTGCCCGATGCCCTGGTGCCCTATGCCCTGGTGCCCTATGCCCTGGTGCCCTATGCCCTGGTGCCCTATGCCCTGGTGCCCGATGCCCTGGTGCCCGATGCCCTGGTGCCCTGGTGCCCTAGCAGCTTGTGTATTCTGCATATAGGGAGGATCGGCTCTGTCCTCACATCCAGCACACTCCTCTTTGAACTGTTACCGTCTCAACGCTACAGAGCTCTGAGCACCAGAACGACCAGACACAGACACAGTTTCATCCCTCAGGCAATCCATCGCATGAACACTTGACAATAATTATGACACACACACACTATTTATACACTTATACATCTAACACACATACTTAGTCTACACTTCAAGTGCACATAATGTACCTGTACATGCAAAACTGCCCATTGTAATATACATGTACATACATTTGTATATAGTTATTCCTTATTTACTTGTTCTTTTTAATTCTTCTTTTTTGTTCTGTCACTGTCCTTCGGTTGCACTGCGGTAACTTCTAATTCCTCGTATGTGTAAACATGCCTGACAATAAAGCTGATACTGATATCCACCACCAAATATGCATGTTTTTGGTTAACAATAATAACCCTGCTCTCAACATTGTAGCTGCTTCAGGTTGTTCTTTGTGGTTATATTAGTTCATACAATACAGGCAAAAACTGATCAAACCATGGCACATTTACTGCGTCGCTCATCCTATAACATTGTGCATCATGTAAAAGCACCCACGTTATGTATTAATGAAATGCAAAGAGCAATCTGAACTCCCTCTCAGACATTATACAGTGAGACGGCATCATAAGTTTGATTCAAGAAGGTAATCTCAGAACCCAAATGCTAATCTAATGAAGCTTGTTGAAAATGACCACGAGCGCCGCTCTCTTTCAGCGCAGAGATCTCGAGTGAATCTCCACCACGGGTGAAAACTGTGCTCTGGATGACACAAGCAGCTGCTAAAGAACAGACTCTGAAGGAGTGTCTGGAGAAACATCCAGGATCTGAGGACGCTGCTCGTTCACATTCACAAGGACTCGACTGCCACCTGCTGCCCAGCACAACAACCATTACTCTTCCTAGAAATCAAAACGATCCTAAATTTGCATGTGAAAGCATTTAGAGATGGAAAATATGGTAATGTTAACCACAAAAAAACTGTTTAAAAGACATGAGACTTTCATTTTTCACTCAAATTGTTATGCTGAAAATAAAACCTGTTGTCTTAAAAAAATGCAAAAAATAAAAAAAAAACATTATTATTAACCCTTTTGTCCAACATCACAAATAAATAAAGTTAAACTAAATTAAAATGGGGGAATTTCCAAAATTTGGAAATTCAATGCAAGCAAAACCTGGCCAAAAAGATCATTAGAATTGGAACATTTAGACACAGAAAATGTGCTAATAATGTCAACTCCCAAAAAAATAACAAAAATGCATAAATACATAAAATAAAACTTGTAATAATTCAAATCAACCCCCTCCAAAAATAAATAAATAAAACTTCAACAATACTAAATATGTACGTAGAATATCAAAATAAGAAAGTTAGACATGCAAGTTTAGAGTAATGGTTAAAAGATATAAAACTATCTTTTACAAATTGTTATGCTGAAAATACAAGATGAAAGGTTTTTTCTTAGTAACAGAAACATTTTCACTAGTGCTCTCAGTTTTCTGTACAGTATGTGAGATGAGAAGCTAGTACTATTACACGCACACACACACACACACACACACACACACACACACACACACACACACACACACACTTTCAGAGCTGTTTGCTCGGTCAAGCTGCATGGTTACTGTTTTGATTTGAACAAACCTCTAACACCAATTATTCATCACTTACTAAGTGATCAGACTTAGCTTTTAAAATCCCTTTTTCCCTAAATACACACACACACACACACACACACACACACACACACACACTATATATAAAACATGTATTTAAAATATATTTTTAAATATTTACACACATATATATATATATAATATTAGCTGTTAGCAGTTATTTTTATCTACATATATACATAATTCCTGTTTTTATTTTGATGCTATTTTTATTTAGATTTTATTTTTTTTTATTTACATTAGTTTATGTAAAGCGTCAGTTTCAGATATATTTGCACGTCACATGACAGTTACCCTGTTTACCAGCTTTACACGGTCATGAAAGGAGTGATATTGGATAATGCACAGACTAGTGATTTTACAATAGCAGTTTCATATTGTCATGCATAATGCACTTTTACAGTGAAAACGGTGTATTGTACAGTATTTCACCATGTACTTTAACTGTAGTAGTCACAAATCCAACTGCAATACTGTTTGTGCTTTTTTAAAAATACAAGTCAAAATAATAGATTTTGCCATAAAAGCTGTTGAAGCAGCTCAACTAGCACTGAACCAGCATTGTTCCTTTAAAATAGCTCAACTGTCTGGTTTTGATAGATGTTACAAGCAAGATACGTTTACAGGCCACAGCTTATTACTCAATAGTCTCATTTGTGACAAAATATAAGCTTCATGTGTGATTTCTGACCTGAGAGAAACAGGGGCTGTATAACTGCACTGGAACACACTGCTGCCTAATGAGTGATAAATGTGCCCTGTGTTTGGGGATAAAGCTATTTAGGATGCATGAAAGCAGTGAAATGTCACAAGAAGTCGAGGGAAACACACTCACGTGGTCTGCAATGACGTCATTCGACGGTTGGCTTGTGAAACAGGAGCAATGCAGTGTGTGCAATCCACACTGATCCGGTTTCTTGTTCATCAGATTCAGTCCATTTGAAAACTAAAGTGTTCATTTGTTTTTCAGATGCAGCTGAAGCATCTTAAACTGATGGAAGCCATTTTCACTCTCCGGTGTGTCTTTTTGATGGCGAGACGGCGTAACGCTTGTTTTCTTTGGAGAATAGTGTCTCAATGGCATTTATTAAAAATGCAGCAGTCTCACAGCTTCGGGGGAAAAACGCGTCTGTTCTGCTTCTGAAATAAAAGTTTCTCAGAAAATCACATTTGAGATTGAGTTAGAAACGATTGGATGGTAAACAAGCTTAAAAACACATCAACAGTGCAGGTGGATCAAGGCCTACTGATCATGTGATCTGAGGAACACTTCTCATTGGGCAAGATCAAATGCATCCACCAATCGAAGTCATCATTCGTTATTAAAGCTAAAAGCAGCATGTTTGGCAGGCTGGCATCAGTTAGTCCATGCTGCTGGTTGGTGTCATTACTTACACCATCTGTTATATATATATATATATATTTCTAATATTCTAATATTTTGAGATACTGAATTTTTGCCTTTCATGAGCTGTAAGCTCTAATCATCAAAATTAAAACAATTTTTTTTATACATGTTTTACTTTAACGAATCTAGAATTGATGAAAGTTTAACTTTTTTTAAATAAGTAATTAAGTAAATATAATTAAGCAACATTAACTTTTTCAAGATATTCAATTTTTTTAGATGCACCTGTGTGTATGTATATATTTATATATATATATATATATATGTGTATAAAATACACTGATATTTCTGGCTTATACATCACATGGGTTGCATTCAGAATAGCAAACTACATATTTCAACCATATGATTTTTTTCAGAGAATGATAGCATGTTATTCCAAACATAGCTGTTTATGTGGGAAATGCATGCATGCAAAAAACGTCTTACTGTGCACGGTATGCATACAACAAACAGCAAGAGCAAAAAGAAGAAGAATGAAAACAAGCAGCAAAGTATCTTAATGAACAATGCACAGAATTGATTCGATCTTCCACCTTAATCACTGTCTTCTCTCCTGCAGGTCAAGTAGTAAAGCATCTGCTCGATCCGTCTCTGCAGTGTGTGAGTTTACAGCTGTAGTATTTCAGCTCATTTAGGGAGCGTGTGCACCGCTGCAGGCCAGTGTTTCCGGCCCGGTCTCTAGAGATGTGCCGTCTTTTTAGTTTTAAGGATGAACTGACAGCAGCAGAATCTCCACCTGCTCTTTCTCCACTCCATTTCTTCTGTCCATCGACCTCCTTTAATGATGTCAGGACAGCTATCTAATACTCGTCACATGACATCTTTACCCACGAGTCCCGTTAAAGCTCCTTACAACAGCTTCGAGCCTCAGCGGTGCAAATGAAGCCCGTCCTGAGAGGTTTAGATGCTGTTGTTCATCCACTGGATTATGAGCTCAAACTACCAGACTGTTCTCTTCAATCTGAAAGATCATTAGTGCATAATTATCAAAAACGAATTATTCTTTTAAAAACAGCAGTGGCAATAGTCCTGTGAAATATAGATGAATTATTAGTCTGATGAACCAGCAAGCACCACGAGTAAAAATAATGATGCCCAGTGAATTTAATTGAACTCTAAAGCAGTAAAATTAATGTATCTGGAGCTCATTTATTAACTATGAATGTATTTAGCTAATAGACACAGAAAGTTCGGCCATACGGTCGTCATCATGTCGTATACGAGCTGGAAGTTGAGAAATAGCAGGTGCTGTGATGTGTTTGCCAGCTCACTTCAGATATATGATAAGTTAGTGTGATATTAAGTTCATTAAATGTCTGTCACGATCTAAATGAAGCGCAGATGCCTAATGAATCACATTCTGTTTATCTAGGATGAGTTTTACACCATGCATATAGATTATATAAAAATAAGAATGCCGTGATTGTATTCTCCAGTGCAATCCTTTCCATCCCAGAGAAAACATCGCTTTTATTTATGAGCGTGAGTTTTTAGGAGAGAAAACACGTCGTTCTGCTCTAAACCGGTGGAACTAATGCTAGAGAACAGCACTGACGCCTGAGAGAGACCAAATCCACACGGAAAGAGCACACCACGGATGAGATGCAGTGTTTGGGTTCATTGTGAGGGGAACAATCAATCAAAACAAGTTACACTAACTATTTAAAACTTTAAAAAAAAAAAGATTTTAAATATATATATATGTTTAATATATGTACAGCATATATAAATAGCAAATAAATGCCAAATAACAGCTAATATAAAATATTAAAACTAGTATGTTAAAAAATACACATACATGTTAAAAGTCAAGTCACTATTATTTGTATAGCGCTTTTAACAAAGCAAATTATGTCAAAGCAGCTTCACATCAGCTTGATATAAAGCTAGAGGGCTTCACATCAGCTTTACAGTATTTAGACGAGGAAACGGTGTCATTCTCCTCTGGCCAGACAAAATTAATCAGTTTAAATCTAGTAAAACATCAAGAGTCAGATTGTGCAAAGGACTCGTCTGGTTCCTGTGGCCTTGTCCCGATGGCCGTTTAAAACAAACACTAAATGTATCATACTGATTACAGAGAAAACTAAATTATATTTATTGTATATATTTTATATATAATTCTATAATTGTATATTTATAAATGTATATGTCTTATACTACCTCTACATATGTAGCTTTATATTTGAATAATTACTATATATACTGTATATATCTGTCAAACTATTAATCACATCCAAAATAAAAGTTTTTATTTACATAATATATATATATAAATATGTGTGTTTACTGTGTTTATTTATTATGTATATATAAATACACACATGTACAGTATATATTTTGAAAATATTTACATGTATATATTTATATTCATATTATATATAAATATAGTTAATATATAAACATAACATATTTTTCTTAAATATATACATGTATGGGTGTGCATTTATATATACATAATAAATATACACAGTACACACAAACATATACTATGTAAAAAATATATATATATATTTTGGATGCAATTAATCGCTATTAATTGTTTGACAACACTAATATATATATATATATATATATATATATATATATACATATTCATACCTCTTATTATTTAGTGGAAGCATATTCATTTTGGATGGGATTTTTTTTTTTTATCAAATTTGCTAATATTTTTCACCATTGTTTCAGAGTTTTTTTTATATAGCTATTATAAACTACCGCATCTATATTTGATTTTCCACACCGGTCTGCTATAATGGCATTTCAGATAAATCTGCTCCTAAACAGCGCTTGAAAACAAAACAGCAAAAGTCAAAAGCTGGACCCAAAGTCAAAGGTTTGGCTAAACTAGAATAAGAATAATATATCACCAGGCCTTGATTCAAGATAACATCACATAAGATGCAGGAGGTGATGTATAATGTTTCCAAACTTCATCATGTACCTGTAATCTGAACTATGCTTTTAAGCAAGACGATGAATCATAGAACTCCTCTTTTTCTGTGATGAAAAGCTTCTGTTCAATAACAGCTAACAAGTAAACTCTTCAGACGGCTCGGCTCTCCTGCCAAATATCAGATTTGGATTTCAACGATGATGAATGAGCCAGAATGAGAGGTCCTGGAGTAACCAAAAATGAGAGGCTAATAATGCTCTTTTTTGCTCTTCTGTAAGCCAAATTCAATAAAACTCGCTACAGCGGGTGGAGGAGAAAACAACAGAGCCAAGAAACTGTCCAGAAACCCAACAACGGAGGCCCGCTCCAACTATATCTGCATTTCCCGAAGTAAGACAAAGTGCTTGCAAAGCATTACAGTGATGAAGTTTTAAATAAGTTCAGGTTAAAGTCTTTGGGTTTTCTTGGTTAAATCAGACACTTTAGTTATAGGATTCTTGTCAGCTGCACTCAAAAATCAAGATACTTTTGTCAGTGCTGGAAAGGTCGTACAGGTTTTGCATGGCGTTGAGTAAATATATTCAGGTGAACTGTTTCCTTAAAGAGCAACATTATGGAAATGTTTGTCAGTCTACGCTGAGAGAGAGAGCTCAGTAAACCACATCAGCGCCAGAAGGGACGTAACGCTGGAGGAAAATGTCAGCACTTTAAAAGCCAATGGTATCCAAACAGAGTAAACCAGATGCATCCGAAAATACTGGAACTGACATTTTAAGAGAGGAAATGTTGTCCCCTGAAACTCAGAGCTTAGAGACTGTGATTGGATGAAGCATGTGAGCAGTTGATGTAGAAGAGAAAAACACAATCTCACAGTCTGGACAAGAACCGAATGCCCATCTCACATCGGTGTATATGAACGGAGGCTGCTGGGAAACAATCAACGGCTCAAGACATCCAGATGTTAAAGTTTTCTGTTACCATTCTCCGATTACCAGTCATGCAATTCATTAGTGTGGCTGGACAACATTATCAGACTTACATTGCAGCACCGCTTATATTTGTGTAACGTTGGTGTCACACTGACTGCGTGTTATCAGCTGGAGGTGCAGCCAGGCAGCTGTCCTTGATTTGGGAAGTAGATTCCTAGCAGAGTTCACAATGTTCCCTCTATCCGTCTCAGCAGGGTCATCTAATCCCGAACACTCGATACAGGCTACAAATGCAATCACACGCTGCTGTACACACAGAGTTTAAGGTATTAGAGTGCCTGGATAATACACAGCATTCAAAACTCTATTCTCCTGCATCAAAACTTTATAGTCAGAGACAATAACCTTTACGTAGTGAAATATTGCTTTGTGAAGGTTTGAAACCAATCGTTAGAGCGAGCAATTAAGAGTGTATTTAACTGCCAAAGTCATGTGATTTGAGGCTTCGTTACATCATAACCGTTTCTATTCATAACTATGTGGCGATGGCCCATGAACCATTTCGTTTTTAGCTAATCTCGGATTGTAATGACACATGTGTATATTAAAAGTAAGAATTGTAGTTCTTGTTGTCCTAATTAACCACGATCTCCATAAAACAACCAAAATAAGCACAATTTAATCCAATAAATAACATTATATGAACACTTCTTATTTAACAGTATTGCATTTAACCGATTACACTTTCGCAGTTGGTTTGTAAAACATGTTTTTATGCATGTTTGAGCTGATTTTTTGTTTGTGTGGCATTTCAAATGATTCGAAAAATAATTGTGCAATAAACTGATTCTATTAAATCAAAAAGCTTTGTTTCTTCCATCACTATAAAGTCAACATGAAATGCCATTTACAACTCATTATACTTGCATAATGCGACATATTTATGTGAAACAGCGTATGCATTTTATATGACCACTGATGTTGTTTAGAGCATATCATATGTGTTTATTTTCAGGAAATCATACACATCATGCAGACACATAATAAACACATGCTGGATTAAAGTTGAATGTGTTTTTTGAGTCGCTGTGGATGCGGGTTGTGTTTTATATTCTAAGTGCGTGAAGGCAGCGGCGTGAACCTGCTGTCTTTCAGATCAGATCAGCACTCGACTTCATGTTCTCTACCTCTGATATGAAATCCCAGATCCATCCGTCACTCCAGAGATAAACCGTGCTCATTACTGCTTCTGTCCTCACTCCAGTCCAGCGTGAACCGTGCGCTGTTTGAACAAGACAAAATAATAATCAGCTTGCACATAGCATTCATTATGTAGATGCTTTTGTCTAAAATGACTAATATGACAAAACCATAACCACAAGAGCGCACAAGTTGTGCAGTGATACTATGTTTGAAACAAAATGTGAGTTTTTAATTAAATGCTAAATTAAATAATATCTTTGGAGTTAAAATATTCCCCATTGCTGTTTTCAGTTTTTCTTTATCTGCAAGCTTGATGCTAATTAATGCATCTCGCAAGGTCTTTGTTAATTGTTATTCATTCCCATGTTTGTTTATTTTGCATAATCATTCCCAATTAGTAATTTTCTGTCTATGGAATAGCATTAAAGGGGTCATATGGGTCAGAGAGAGAGAGAGAGAGAGAGAGAGAGAGAGAGAGAGAGAGAGAGAGAGAGAGAGAGAGAGAGAGAGAGAGAGAGAGAGAGAGAGAGAGAGAGAGAGTGAGAGAGAGAGAGAGACGAGAGGAGAGAGAGGAGAGAGAGAGAGAGAAGAGAGAGAGAGAGAGAGATGAGAGAGAGAGAGAGAGAGAGAGAGAGAGAGAGAGAGAAGAGAGGAGAGAGGGAGAGAACGATGAAAGAGAGGAGTTTATAGAGAAGTAGAAGATTGGAGAGAGAACAGAGTTGTGAGAGGACGAAGTGAGAAGAAGAGAGAGAGAGAGGAGATGTAGAGATGAGAGAGTTAGTGTGAGAGAGAGCAGAGAGAATTTGAGGAAGAGATTAATGAGGAGTAGAGTTGCGAGAGGAAGAGAGAGGAGAGAGAGAGAGAGTAGAGAGAGAGAGAAAGCAAAGCAAGAGAATGAAGAGAGACGAGAGAGCCCAAGAGAGAGTAGAGAGATGAGAGAGATGAAGAGAGAGAAGTGAGAGAGAGAGAGAGGAGTAGAGAGAGAGAGTGATGAGCGAGAGAGAGAGGAGTAGAAGAGAGAGATGATGAGAGAAAGAGATTAAGAGATTAGATGATGAAGAGAGGAACGCATTTTTGGAAGAGTGGAACCTTGGAGAGGAGAGATCGATTGTCTGCAACTGCGACGAGAGAGGGTGTGTGTTTTGTTTAGTTAGAGATCATGACGCAAAGCAGAGTTGGGGAGAGGAGAGTGTGTGTGTGTGAGGAGGTAGAGGAGAGAGAGAGAGAGAGAGAGAGAAAGAGAGAGGAGAGAGAGGAGAGAGAGAGAGGAGAGAGGAGAGAGAGAAGAGAGAGAGAGGAGAGGAGAGGAGAGGAGAGAGAGAAGAGAGAGGAGAGGAGAGAGAGAGGAGACGAGAAGAGAGAAGTGAGAGAGAGAGAGAGAGAGCGGAGAGAGAGAGAGAGATGTGAGTCGGGACTGACATAATTTTTCATTTATTTAGATGATTTGATGTAGATGTATGTTGTTATTAGTTATTGTTTGTGAAGATGATGTAAATGTGAACAGAGAGAGTAGAGAGTATGAAAAGTATTGAATTGAATTGAATGAGAGAGAGAGAGAGAGAGAGAGAGAGAGAGAGAGAGAGAGAGAGAGAGAGAGAGAGAGGGTCATATCACAGTGCAGTCAGCTGTCAATCACGGCACATACGAGCATCATCACCGTGTCTGTCACGTGACTCTGTTCTCCTCTCGGCTTGAACTGATGGTAAAACTAAGGACATTATTAACTGTCTTTACTTTCATTTTGATAGCTAAAGCTCGCGATTATGGGAAGGAGCGTTACATTTCCGAAGCGGCTTGTGGTGTTCGGCCAATCACAATGCACTGTGCCAGCTGGCCAATCAGAGCAGACTGTGCTTGTCAGAAGGAGGGACTTTGTAGAAAATGAAGCGTTTGAGAGAGAGCGGGGCATATAGGAATAACAATAATGTACAGTATTTGAAAAATGTTTTTTTGAACATTAAAGCATGTCAGCATATTCTGTTACACCAAATAATGATCTTTAATCATTAATGATCTTTAAAAGCATCATATGATAGAAAGCTGCTCTCCATCAGTCACTGCCACACCCACACAACAAAACAGCTCAAGGCATCATCTACTGGCTGCTCTAAACATTTACAACCCAAAAGTATTTGTTTGCAAAGAAAAGCATGACTAATCCTTATGCCTTAGGTTTAATGATTTTAGCAAACCTCCAAATATGAGTACACCGCAGCATTAAAGTCATCCTGCACAAGATGTTTTACAGATATGCATATTTATTGACATACTTTAAAGGAACAGATCACACAAAAAAATGCTATTTTTAATTTTTTATTAATTATACAATAAACAAAAGCAAAAAACTTTAACACTAAGCCTTTAACACTAGCGTACTCTATTCTTTTTCTATCACATCTATTTTCTTTTTTATGTATTATATAATAAGAAAAACCTTGCTGCGTGTACTGCCTTAAGACTTGTTAACAGCACTTGCGTATCATTGCTGTTGATTTTGATTGCTTCCATTGAACTCATTTGTAAGTTGCTTTGGATAAAAGCACCAGCTAAATGACTGAATGTAAATGTACTCAAGAAGCAATGGTGTGAAGTTAAAATATTATAACGATAGATTTGTTTCTTACAAACACGCCTCTATTCACTTTACTTGTTTTTATTTTGGGGTGAACTGTTTCCTTTAAGATTTGCAGTCATTTGGATGATGCCTGTAAAAAACACTCAGAAAATCACACGAAGTAGTTGCATTTCTAGCCTGATCTGAAATCAGTTATGTGGTCTATTGAAATATTGTTAAATTATGATTGTGTAATTCTACACATGATGTCTTTCCAGCAGATGGCTGCTCTCATTTGTCTATTACAGACCATTACACAGTCATGATTGATTATTGGGATTGGGAGTTTTCCGTTATGACTCCTGATGTCTTTAAACTGACAATGACAAATGATCCCTGTGGCACAAACTACCGCATTATTTGTTCGGCTAGAACAGCGTGGAGGAGATGCAGCATCATTGATCATATTCATGAGCAGAACACTTTAGAAACTCAAACATAAGAGCCTATATTAGCCGTCAGGCTTTGACAAGGTGGTTGTCTTTCTCTTACAGAAGATGACAGAATAGTGGATCTGATAGACCTGTCTGTGTGTGTGTGTGTGTGTGTGTGTGTGTGTGTGTGTGTGTGTGTGTGTGTGTGTGTGTGTGTGTGTGTGTGTGTGTGTGTGTGTGTGTGTGTGTGTGTGTGTGTTGTGTGTGTGTGTGTGTGTGTGTGTGTGTGTGTGTGTGTGTGTGTGTGTGTGTGTGTGTGTGTGTGTGTGTGTGTGTGTGTGTGTGTGTGTGTGTGTGTGTGTGTGTGTGTGTGTGTGTGTGTGTGGTGTATGATGGATACAAATTTGTGTGTGACATGTGGTATGACATGTGTATTACAAGGATGAGTGTGATGTATGTGGAATGTTTGTGTGTAGTTTAGAAATGTGTGATAGAATATACAGTGTGTAGTTTTGTTGTGGGAAAGTAGAAATGACCATCTCTGTGTGGGTGTGTGGTGTGTGTGTGTGTGTGTGTGTGTTGTGTGTGTGTGTGTGTGTGTATGTGTGTGTGTGTGTGTAAAGAAATCAGAGGGAATAGACCTTTGTCAGGTCATATTATGGCAAGCTGTTTTAGCTTAAGAGCGTTAAGGCCCATTCACACAAGAACTATTACTATAAAGATAACTATATTACTATCTATTTATTCAAAGTGCACACACGTCTGCCGCTTTAAGTTATCAAACTCGTTATAGCAGGATTGATTCTGATTAGGTGTCAATGTTTTTATTATTCATCAGCTGAAAAAAAAAAGTGATTCCAATGACAGAATTTATTTCTGCCTTTATCGTTATAGCTGTGGTATGGACTCTGCTCTATAATATTGAGAATGATTTTTAAACAATATCTTTGTTATCTTTGTAGCTATCATCCTTGGTGTAAATAGGCCTTTGTTGTAATTATTTTTTTTCTAGTAACAATTCAATTAGAGAGCTCTACAATTAAATTCTTACTAGTAACAATGCTAATTAAAAAGCTCTTGAACTGGAGCTGTTAGTAAGAGCTTAATTAGAAAGCGCTCTAATTGTAAACTTTACTAGTAAGAACTGAATTGTAGAGCTCTGTGATTTAATTCTTACTAGTTAAAATACAATTACGACTAGCAACGTTGGGAACATTTTAAGCTAAAACAGCTTGCCATACTATATTAAATCTAACACGAAAACAACTGAGGGATAGACAAAGTCTTTACAACAGCACGTGCTGAATGACCTACTTCACAACTTACAGCTTTCAAAACTGTTTAAATGGTTTTATTAACTGTTTTATTTTATCTACTAAAAGTTCATTTTAGAAAGACATTTCGTCATCTGAACAATCAGTCTTGCTTGTTTTGTTTGTATTCCAGTCAGAAATTAAATATGGCGCTAACCTGAGAGGGGGGGGGGGGGGGGGGGTATGTAAATGATAGGCTAAATGTTCAAACTCCATTCAATTTGTTTTATTAAATAACTTTTTAAAAAACACAATAATAAACATATTAGGCCTAGGATAATTCAAAAAAAAGTATCACCATTTTACTTACGTGTCTGTGGTTAAATGAGTGAAAACTGTCCACACAGATGTCTCTTCTAGTTTAAACTAATGTAGTTTCATGTCTTTACAATTTCTTCATAAATACAGCAACATTTTAATCTATCCAATCAAATGAACAAATGAAGAAGTTAAAAATTACCTAACTGTTAATTATTTCAAACCTAGATTGTCATCGCCGTTCAACGGTCACGCGCGGATCCGCTAATATTTGAACATAAATAAGGAATATAACGAAATAACCGTATCTGCGGTGTGCTGAAGAGTCGCTCGGTCGAGATGAGTGGAAATAGCTCAAGTGGCCCGGTAAAAACACGATTCTCGGGCCTTAAAGATGCCCTAACAGGGAAGCTGACGTTAACGGTGTATCCCGAAGGAAGCGAAAATGCATGGCAAGTCGCGCAAAACGAAGACAACGCGGAAGTTGAGACCCGCAGATGGATTATTCACCCCCGGAGTCGCCTCAGGTAAATAATAACACCGTCATTGTTCACTTCTTTATAAAACCCAGATTATTGAACATGTATGCTAATTAGACGTGTGAACAGGCTGTCAAAAAGCCGTCAGGATTCATTAACAGTTAGGATTCATAACATAACGCGAACACTCAACACATATTGGTGTAATATAATAATACAATTGAAATTTAAATACGTTTGTATTTTTAATAAACATAATTAAATTTAATTTTAAATAATGTTAGGATAAAATAATACATTTCACTTTTGCAATTTAAATTAATACATTTATAATGTAACTTAATGTGGCCAGATGTTACAATTGCTACTAATGATACTATGGTAGGCTACTAAATGATTACCATATTCATATCATTTGCATATATAAATAAATAAAGTGTCAGTGTTTTATTAATGCCATCACAGTGATCTGTAAACATGCTTTTGCTTTTTTCTGTCTTACAGGCATTACTATCTTATGTTTATGGTGATCTTAACATTCGTGAATCTAATAACAATTCCTCTAGACATGGCATTTTCTGATGATATAATAGGTAACGCACACCAATACTGGGTGGCCTTCAATGTATTCTCCGACATCATGTTTTTCCTTGATGTTGGCCTTAATTTTCGAATGGGTATATTCAGTGACGACGGTCAGGTAAGAATGTGTCCTCGTTGTTTTTAATAGCGAATAATGCATTGCTTTCCCTTTCTAAAATAGTGTTGACTCTTAAAAAATGAACTTGTGTTTTCTGTCTAGGCCATCCTGGATCCAAAATTAATAAGAAACGATTATTTCAAAAGTTGGTTTGCTCCTGATATGGTGGCTGCCTTTCCGGTTGACATTATCATTGTTATTGTGGTAAGTTTATTAATACAGTTAATATCGCTCACACTGATTATATTGTAAATATCCTTTATTGAAAGCACGTCTAATTTGCCACAGGAGCACTTTTATCACGCTGACACTGATGTGCTGATAGCTTCGAAGCTGGTGCGGTTACTCATGTTTGCCAGGATTTTCAGTATGATCCGTTTACTCCGTGTGCCCAAGCTTCTCCGATTCTGCTTTGAGTTGGAAAGTGTAAGTTTCAGGTCATGTTTATGCAGGAAATTATCAATGGAAATATTATTTTCCTTCCCCTGCCAGTCGCCTTTGCCCACCGGAGGATAAATAAGAAAACAAATGAAGAAACAACGACATCTTTTGTTATGAAACTTAAAAAGCAAAAGTGCTTATGACATGGAATTGAAGATAATATTATTAGAGCGATGTACAATATAAAGTGCTATAACTAAAATTGAATTGAATACAAATTTCAGGCTGATGTTATACGAAAACTTTTTCTGAAAGTCATCTATGATCTGATGATTTAAGAAATCAATGAAACCAAACCAAATGATCTGAAAAACCTCTAAATAAATATCAAAAACCCTTCAGCAGCTCAAGAACCTCATACAGCCTCAAATAGATGACAGTCTGTGATTTTCGAAGATATTGAAGTATTCAGTGAAAGGATGTTTGACTTCACTCTTGACAATCTCATAGTTCAGTACAGTAGATATCATCTTTTGTAGTATTAATGAGACCTTCTGTTCTGACACGGTCTGTGTTATCGGTCACTCTAGGTCTCTGACATTCAGCTCGAAGAAGCCAAGAGGTTTTTCCGTGTTTTCTTCATGTTCGTGTTGATAATCCTCGTTTGGCACTGGAACACATGTGTACAGTACTTCATATCTCTACTGGGGGAGTTTCCCGCCCACAGCTGGGTCATGAAAGAGAATATCAAGGTATGTCTCCGTTTGTATTGCGTATGCAGGCATTTCTTGATGCGACGTTTAAAACGTGTTTCCTATTTTCTTGTATGTTTTGCAGAATTTAACGATCGGGCAAAAATACTCCTATTCTTCCTTCAGAGCTTTCTCTCAACTGGCTTGGATTTCAACTAAATCAATTGAATCACCAACACGTACATCACGCATTCTTTCCACATTAAGCAATTTTGAGAAAAGATCGTTTGTTGGTTTTTTTGGTGCAGCAACACAACTCGTGAAAACTGTAATTGTGGCTTTTGCTAAGGCAAGCAGCATTTTTACTATCAGGATTAGATTTTTCAAAACCCGTGGCCCAAAGTATTAAACCCAAAGTGACCAAACTTATGAACAGAAAATAGCAACAGATGCCCTGGCACTCTAGCACTGTGGCATCAGGTTTTGCATGAGCAAACACACCCCTGAATGAGATGCACAAATGTAGTTTCAATGAGATCAAACGATTCTCTTGTGTGTTTCAGCTATCGGAGAACGGTGGACGGCTGTAGTGAGCATGGTGGTTGGATATGGTATGTGTTTTGCTCTTATCACCTGCTTGATGGGAACCGTCGGTGGCATGTCTTCGACTGGCAATGAATACAAGAGAAAGGTGCTCTTCAGTGATTGAAGTGAAGCTGAAATGTATTCAACTAATAAATACATGACTTGATACATGATAAATATTACAGATCTGCCAGCTGCAATCGTCCAAAATGTTCAAGAAGCTGCCGAGGGGTCTGCGCCAACGCACCACTGCCCAGTACAAGTGGCAGTATGACAAGAAGAACATCCTTGAGCTGGTGTCTAAACGGCTGAGAAAGGTTTCTAATGCATTCATATGAACATAGAGATAAACAAAGGTCAGTGCAGATAACATACACGTATCTCAGTGTCACGCTCACACTGGAGACAATCACAGTGTCCTGTTTAGAAAGACAGAGTTAGAACTAAATCATCTGTTTTTATACAGGTGCATCTCAATAAATTATAATGTCGTGGAAATGTTCATTTATTTCAGTAGCTCAACTCAAATTGTGAAACTCGTGTATTAAATAAATTCAATGCACACAGACTGAAGTAGTTTAAGTCTTTGGTTCTTTTAATTGTGATGATTTTGGCTCACATTTAACAAAAACCCACCAATTCACTCTCAACAAATTATAATATGGTGACATGCTGATCAGATAATCAACTCAAAACACCTGCAAAGGTTTCCTGAGCTTCAAAATGGTCTCAGTTTGGTTCACTAGACGACACAATCATGGGGAAGACTGCTGATCTGACAGTTGTCCAGAAGACAATCATTGACACCCTTCACAAGGAGGGTAAGACACAAACATTCATTACCAAAGAAGCTGTTCACAGAGTGCTGTATCCAAGCATGTTAACAGAAAGTTGAGTGGAAGGAAAAAGATGCACAACCAACCGAGAGAACCGCAGCCTTATGAGGATTGTCAAGAAAATCAATTCAAGAATTTGGGTGAACTTCACAAGGAATGGACTGAGGCTGGGGTCAAGCATCAAGAGCACCACACACAGACGTGTCGAGGAATTTGGCTACAGTTGTCTTCAGAGGCGTCTTACCTGGGCTAAGAGAAGAAGAACTGGACTGTTGCCCAGTGCTCCAAAGTCCTCTTTTCAGATGAGAGCAAGTTTTGTATTTCATTTGGAAACAAGGTCCTAGAGTCTGGAGGAAGGGTGGAGAAGCTCATAGCACAAGTTGCTTGAAGTCCAGTGTTAAGTTTCCACAGTCTGTGATGATTTGGGTGCAATGTCATCTGCTGGTGTTGGTCCATCAACATCACTGCACCCGTTTACCAAGAGATTCTAGAGCACTTCATGCTTTCTTCTGCTGACCAGCTTTTTAAAGATGCTGATTTCATTTTCCAGCAGGATTTGGCTCCTGCCACACTGCCAAAAGCACCAGAAGCTGGTTAAATGACCATGTGTTGTGTGCTTGACTGGCCAGTAAACTCACCAGACCTGAACATAGAGAATCTATGAGGTATTGTCAAGAGGAAAATGAGAAACAAGAGACCAAAACATGCAGATGAGCTGAAGGCCACGGTCAAAGAAACCTGGGCTTCATACCACCTCAGCAGTGCCACAAACTGATCACCTCCATGCCACGCCACCTCAGCAGTGCCACAAACTGATCACCTCCATGCCACGCCACCTCAGCAGTGCCACAAACTGATCACCTCCATGCCACGCCGCCTCAGCAGTGCCACAAACTGATCACCTCCATGCCACGCCGAATTGAGGCAGTAATTAAAGCAAAATGAGCCTCTACCAAGTATTGAGTACATATACAGTAAATGAACAGACTTTCCAGAAGGACAACAATTCACTAAACATGTTTTTTATTGGTCTTATGAAGTATTATAATTTGTTGAGACCAAAGATTTAAACTACTTCAGTCTGTGTGCATTGAATTTATTTAATACACGAGTTTCACAATTTGAGTTGAATTACTGAAATAAATGAACTTTTCCACAACATTATAATTTATTGAGATGCACCTGTATGTATATATATAACTCGTGTTTTCTCTTCGAAAGGATATTATGGCAGATATGTGTCCCAACCTGGTGAGCAAAGGCTCCATGTTCATAAAGCATGACCGGGAATTCACCGAAGCAATCTTGGTGAAGTTGGAGTACGAGTTATTCCTAACAGAAGACATCATCATTCATCAGGGCGCTAAAGCTAACCACATGTTCTTCATCGAGCATGGACATGTGCTCGTGAAGAACGAGTCTTTCCAAGCGGAGCTGTGCGATGGAGACCACTTCGGAGGTGATGATGTAACGTGATCCAAGTCTGGGCCGCTCTTGAACTGTTTGATGTGCCATTTAGAGATGGATTTGTCTGAAAGAGATAACAGAACAATATTAGATTGTTGTGTGGAAAAAAATCTAATATTGATGATTATGATGATCAAACTAACAAAACCGTTCTTCTTTCTTTTGATACCATTAACCTGACAAATCTAGGCTGTGTCCAAAAAGAACAAGTCATTGTTTTGTGAGCATTAATAAGTGCATTTCCATGTAGAAGTGTGTGTGTGTGTGTATTAGAGATTAAATATAATACATCCAATATGATGTGGTGCGTGCAACAGCTTCCTCTGAAACGTGTCGGTCATTTGGGTAGTTTTATATTTGTGACCCTGGACCACAAAACCAGGCTTAAGTGTCCATTTTTCGAAATTGAGATTTATACATCGTTAGAAAACTGAATAAATAATATTTCCAGTGATGTATGGTTTGTTATGATCGGACAATATTTGAAAATCTGGAATCTGAGGGTGCAAAAAAATCTAAATATTGAGAAAATCATCTTTAAAGTGTTCAAATGAAGTTCTTAGCAATGCATATTACTAATCAAATATGAAGTTTTAATATATTTATGATAAGAAATGTACAAAATATCTTCATGGAACATGATTTTTACTTAATATCCTAATGATTTTTGGCATAAAATGTTTTTTGATCATTCTGACCCATACAATGTATTTTTGGCTATTGCTATAAATATACCCCAGCGACTGAAGACTGCTTTTGTGCTCCAGGGACACATATATATTTACATTTAGGAGATGCTTTTACCCAAAGCGACGCACAAATGATGACAATAGAAAAGAGCAACAATATGCAAATCTCTATATATTTATATTTGAATATTATTATTTCAGACGTACTGTACAGAAGGGCACCAGAGCCAGTGATTAGTTATTAGATTAGAGATACTAAGGTCTACAGTTCTATATAAACGGTGGTCACTGGGACGATCTCTGAAACGTCCGTGTTTTACCATCTTGTGTTTCTGCAGAGATCAGCTTCCTGTTTGGTGGACGCCAGCTGGCCACAGTTTCCGCTCTGTCCGCCTGCAGCCTTTTCTCCCTGTCATTAAAACATTTTGAGGAGATTGAGGAAGAGTTTCCACATGTTGTGAAGGAGCTGAGGACGGCGGCTCAACAGCTCAAAGATGACCTCGAGGGTAAGACTGACATTATGAAGTCAACATTACATGCCGTTCTGTAATCTTACATATTTACATCAGAGAAAAAATGTAGGATGTGACTTGAAAGAATTACAACTACAATGATACATATTGACTGCATAATGATTTGAAGACTTGTGTTTATTAAAGGTGTTGCGGTGGAACGTGACGTTACATCAGCATCCAACAGTGTGTTTGACGACGCATCAGGACCGTTCGTTTTAGTCAATTAGTCATCTATTCAAAAAGAGCATTTTCTTGTGTTACAATAAATAAAAAGACAGTTTAAACTTGGTTTATATATTTTTATGTATAGGTTAGATGCGTATGGTGATTTTAATTCTGTAATTTGTATTTTTATAATTATTAATGCACTTGGTGATAACAATACAATAAAGAAACTGTTACTTGTAATTTCTGTTTTATTACAATAAATGATCTGAGCACTGTTGTATTCGGTTTTACTGAATTATATAAACGCAGACGTCATGACACAGAGGTCAAGTTAGAGATGTTAAAGAAATATTAAAATAATTATTTACTAATGAGTAAATAACCACAACGACCAAATCTGTCAAGCTCCATAAAGGACTGAAATATAGTCCTATACTGTCTCTACTATTCTCCAAAACATATCTAAACAATGTGAATGTTAGTCACAGAGCTTAACGATGATTACACCGTTTGATTATTTAAGGTGTGATATTCTTTATATAAGGGCTTGACTGTAAACAGAGTTTCTGCAAGCAGTGTAAAAGTCAAGTGAGAGTCTTTCTGGATCTGAACTTCACTCATAACAACTGCCTGACTATTATCATAAAAAAGATGAAATAAACATGCAGAAATATCTTAATTGGAATAACTTGTTTTCCACTAACGAGCACGAAAGGAGGCCTGGGGGGGGTTTCTGTTGAACCTCGTTTTAACCCAGCATGTGTTTGGACACTAAAGTTTATAATATGTTCAGTATATTCATTGCAAAGTACTGAAATCAACCCAAATAATCTGTAAAATTGTATAAAACATGCTGTATTCGGTGTCTGTGATGAGAAAAGTAACAGGTACCACGTGACAATGCAACGCTATTATTAAATGGTGCTAGAAATGATCAGTTACTCTGGTTAACGTGTTTATTCATGTTTCAGTTCTTTAATAAAAAGACTATGTAAATACATTATTAATCCGGTAAACTGAGGAATGTTTTTTCTCAGATGGAGGTGATAAAGATTGTAAATGCATTGCTGAACTGAGAACAGAAGGCAATGCATGCGTTACGCAATCATGCACCACACAGACGGGATCTTTTGTGTGACTGATTTCATCAGACATGCCTGCAGATTATCAGCATTTCAACACACAGCTTGAAAAGTGCACATGACAACATCGTAATAAATAATAAAATAGATTTATTTTTTCAAATAGAGTTTCAGTATTTGGCACAAAAGACAATGATACAGTGTTACAGGCACTTTGGAAATGATTCAGTAAAACGTCCACAGATTACAAACATTCACTCAGAATTCGTTTGCTTTGTTTTTGTGAAATGGAGGGAGTGTAAAAGAGGACGTGAACTGGCATTTTGCACCCATTTTTGAAAATATGAACCCTAATTTACAGTATAGATGTGGATATTTCATCTAAACCTCATTCCAAGTCCCGTGATTAAATGAAATGGCAGGAAATCTACATGAACCAGCGACAAGAAAATCCACAACCGATGAATGTACAATACAAATCAACCACTAACCTACATATGAATACAGTAACAGCTACAGTCTCTGACATCTACATGACTACAGATAACATAGTGACACATTTAAAAGTGTTCACACTTATTAAGAAGAGAGTGCTCTTCACCATCGGTCCACTAGAGAGGGACAACAGCACAAATGATTACAGACAAACGATTCTCTCATCATTACTAACCTTCAAGTCCATATGATGCGTTTCTTAATTTTAGCCATTTTTGGAAAAAGTGATACAGGTTGTGCTATAAATACATATTTTTAAAATATTTTTTTTAACATGCATTTTTTTTTTTTTTTTGATTTTCAGTGGTTTTCATTTAGAAAATGAACACTGAGAAATGCACTGATGCACGTCTAGTTTTAACAGCAGATGTGCACTAACAGTGAAACACACAGTGAGTGGAGTCGAGCCCTTGAAACACATCCAATCTGATGCATTAAGGCTTCTGAACGCAGGGTTTGGTGTAAAGTGCTCTCTAAACGTGAAGACGTGAATCTAGGAGGCTTTAGTCCATCCATTCTGAGAAAAAACCAAGTGAGGATGTGACGTTAACGCAGCGCAGGGTCTCTGATCCTCGACACCCGCGGTGTGTACTAGTGCAGATGAAGAGGATCAGAGGATTCTTACGGCATTAGCAGCCGCACTTGCTCTGCTCGCCGTCACGCGGCTCTGCCAGGCTGCTGGTGCTGTGGCCGTTGGTGCGAACCATCCCGTCGGGGATCCAGGATTTGTCCACACATCTCTCCATGCGCTTCATGATCAGATCCAGCAGAACCTCCACGGCGTGACTCACGTTCTCGCCGCTCGCAGCACTCGTCTCAAAGTACGGGACACTACGAAAAGAGGAAAAATGACACGCATTAGAGCACAAACCACTACTCCAACACTTAGAGGGATTTTTGAAATGCATTGTGGGATTGTCTTGTCTGTGAAGGATGCATGTGATAGAATACAGCATTGTTTTGCTGCCTAATAATTTTCAGAACAGTCTTTGCAGTGTTAATGAGCCCTTAAAATCCTGCCTACATAGGCAGCTCTCTAGGAATGGGAAATGAATCAGCCTCATAAACAAACTTACATGCACAAGATTTTATGTTCATGATTTTTCCCTTCTGTGTGATATATGATCACATGAACACTCAGCACAACACAAGCTCTTATAATGCAAGACTATAGCTAGCTGGAAGATGTATTATTATTATTATTATTATTAGATAGATATCAATCTAACCTGGCAGTTGAAAACAAATAAATACATTTCTAATTAATTATTAAAATTAAATAATTACATATTTATTTAGTCTTGAATAATGCATAACAAAAACAATTATTATTATTATTGAAAGTTTAGAAAAAGATTAGAATTAACATTTTTAATGTTTTGAAATAAGTCTCATATGCTCACCAACCCGGCATTTATTTGATAAAAAACACAGTAAAAATACTAATATTATAATGAAATATTAGTATAATTTCAAATAGCTGTTTTCTATGTGAATATATGATTAAATGTAATTTATTTCTGTGATGCGCAGCTGTATTTTCAGCATCATTACTCCAGTCTTCAGTGTCACATGATCTTCAGAAATCATTATAATATGCTGATAATCATCTATTTATGATCAGTGTTTGTATAAAGACACACCTGGATGAGTTTAGATGTGAGGATCACTAAACAGACGATTCACAGCAAACTCTGAACGCTGAAGAGAACTCGAACCAAGCGGTCAACATTACGGACAATACAATAAAACATGCCTACAGATGTTTTACCAGTCGATCTGCTTGATAGGAGCACCTTTCATATCATTCATGTGATTTGAGCAAAGGAAATTCATGCAATCATACTGAGAGACAGAAAGACGTGAGTGCTTGTCTAAACTGAAGACACACATGAACACAGTCAATATTAGCCTTTCGGTATACCGTCACCTGAACGCGTCACATTTAACGAGAGCTGTCCTCATCTTAGGCAAACACGCTACAGACACGGCCCTCAAAACAAACACCCTCAGAGCCGCCCGCACCCAGAAACGACTCCAGCTCATCACCTCACGTGAGACATTACACTGCAACCTGTGTGTCGTCGAAATATACGGAGATATTACATAGAGGCCAACTCCTCAGCTTTCAGAGACAACTCAGCGCTTTGAGATTAAAACAGGTCACCTGTGAGATGTGCTTGATCCGATGAGAAACTGTTTTATTAGAGGGGGGGGTCTTGCAAGGGTAAATAAAGAACTGGTTGTTTCCATAAGTTTTGTATAGTATTGTCTTTACTTCAAAAATGATGTCTGAAAGGATAATATTTGATGTATTTGAGGTCTGAGATGTGGGAACCGGTTTTGATAGAAAAAGCAGTAGAGAGAGAATAAATTATAGAGACAGAGATAGTAAGATCAAGCTGATTCTGAGAAGTGGATCATGATTAAGATGTACAGAGTATTTCAGGGATCAAAGACTGTATTTCAGAACATTAGAGTCTTAGTGTCAAATGATCTTCAGAAGAGCATTATAATATGTGATAGAGCATCATTAGATCAGTGAGATAGAGAGAAACGAGAGAGTAGAGTGAGAAGAAGAACAAGATCACAGCAAATTGAAGCTGAAGAGAACCGACCAAGCGGTCACATTACGGACAGATACAGGGACAAACAGCAACAGAGTTTACAGGACTGCTGAAGAGAGCATAACATCAGAGTTGAGCAAAGGAAACATGCAGATCATACTAGAGAGACAGAAGAGTGAGTGCGTCAGAACTGAGAACACATGACAAGAGAATAGCTTTCGAGACACGCACGAAGGTACATTAACGAGAGCTGCCAGATGCTTAGAGCAGAGACAGGTACAGAGACGGCCAGAGAGACGAGAGACGAGCAGAGGCGAACAGAAGAGAGAGAGAGAGCGGAGACATGACACGCAGACCGGGCGCGAAGAGAGACGGAGAGAGTAAAGAGGCAACCAGTTAGAGAAGAGCAGGCGAGATAAACAGGGACAGATTTTATGCTTACTAAAAGAGGTCAGAAAGAGATAATATTGAGATTGAGGTCGAGATGGGGAGAACGGTGAGAGAGAGAGAGAGAGAGAGAGAGAGGGAGAGAGGGAGAGAGAGACGAGAGAGAGAGCGAGAAGAGAGCAGAGAGAGAGAGAGAGAGAGAGAGAGAGAGAGAGAGAGAGAGAGAGAGAGAGAGGAAAGAGAGAGAGAGAGCGAGAGAGAGAGCGAGAGAGAGAGCGAGAGAGAGAAGCGAGAGAGAGAGAGAGAGAGAGAGAGAAGGAGGAGAGAGAGAGCGAGAGAGAGAGGCGAGAGAGGAAGAGCGAGAGGAAGAGAGAGAGAGAGAGAGAGAGAGAGAGAGAGAGAGAGAGAGAGAGAGAGCGAGAGAGCGAGAGAGAGAGAGAGGAGCGAGAGAGAGAGCGAGAGAGAGAGCGAGAGAGAGAGAGAGAGAGAGAGCGAGAGAGAGAGAGAGAGAGAGAGAGAGAGAGAGAGAGAGAGAGGGAGAGAGAGCAAGAGAGAGAGAGAGAGAGAGAGGAGAGAGAGAGCGAGAGAGAGAGAGAGAGAGAGATTTAGCATTTTAGGTCAGCGTTGGCGTCTAATCAGCCAATATTGTCTTCAATATTGGGATCTTGACCAAATATATTCCATCTTGATTTTTGTAAAATGTTTGTTTTTGTGAAAAATTACATGTTTTGGACATACAAGGTAATAAAAAAATCTCTTAAAGTAACTACAAATGAGCATGTAAAGCAAAAGTCTTTAAATGAAACTCCGTGTGGAGCATGCCCCCGATCCGTGAAATGTTCTCACCTGTTTGCATCTCTGTTTTAATATCAGCACAAGCTAATTAGCTAAATCATGGTCATGTGATGACATCACACCTAACTTGTAGCCATATCACGCTGCAGCCCAAGACCGGTTCCCACTGAAGCTAAGCAGGGTTGAGCTGGTCAGGACCTGGATGGGAGACCTCCTGGGAAAACTAGGTTTCTGCTGGAAGAGGTGTTAGTGAGATCAGCAGGGGGCGCTCTCCCTGTGGTCTGTGTGGGTCCTAACGCCTCAGTGTAGTGACGGGGACACTATACTCTCAACAAACACCGTCCTTCGAATGAGACGTTAAACCGAGGTCCTGACTCTCTGTGGTCATTAAAAATCCCAGGGCACTTCTTGTAAAGAGTAGGGGTGTAACCCCGGTGTCCTGGCCAAATCCCCCCCACTGGCCCTTGTCAATCATGGCCTCCTAATAATCCCCAACACCGAGCGCTTTGAATGTATAGTGAGGTGTTTCTGTCACACATCTGGTTTCTCACCCGTATTTCTCGGCCAGTTCTCGTGCGTTCTCCGTCGTCACGGCGCGCTGGTCCTCCAGATCTGATTTGTTTCCGCACAACACCACGTCTGGATTCTCACAGTACGCATGCGTCTGCAGCTGACCTGCACGAGACATCACAGCAGTTCAACATTCAATCGCATTATTGTAACGATTATTCATGATAGTGTAACAACAACAACAACAACAACAAGCAGCTCAGAGTGCTCTATCTATTCATAATAATTGTAATTGTTGTTAATATGATTTTTTAGCTGGGCAACCACTCCAAACTGCTTTATAAAAAAAAAAAAAAAAAAAAGTATAACATTTATTAATTGAAAATAAAAGTATAAAAAAGTAATAAATTATTATTTATTTTTTGATAAGCAACCACTCTAAACTGCTAGTTACACATATAAATTAATAAATTAAAAATATTTAATGTATTATTATTAGTAGTTGTAGTAGATGGAAATCTACAACATCAACAACTTTTGGACAAACACTCCAAGCTGCTAGGTAAAGATTAAATTAATAAAAAACACGTTTTAATATTTTCATTTTGCTTTAGTTCTAGTAGTGGATGATAGGTAACCTGTTGTAAAAAAATCAAATGTAATAAATTACATAAAAATTATAATTATTATTATAATATGGGCAACTCTCCAAGTTGACAGTTAAAAATGCTATTAATAAAAATGTATATTATTAAATAATAATTATTTTAAAGAAATGTATTATTATTGTTATTATTATAGTATGGGTGACCACTATAAGTTGATAGTTAAAAAAACTATTAATACAATTTCATATTAAATAATTCTATAATTTATTATTAAATAATTGTATTATATATTAAATAATTTTATTATTATTATTAGCAACCATGCTAAGCTGCTAGTTAAAAAAAAATAATTAGAAATAATATTAAATAAAAAAAATAACTAAAGATTATTAGTATTACTTGGACAAATACTCTAAGCTGCTAGGTAATGATAAAATTAATAAATCAAATGCATATTAAAATATTTTCCATTTTGTTTTAGTTCTTGTAGCAGATGTACAAAATTTAATATAAAAAATAATCATTATTATTATTATAATAATAATATGGGCAACCACTCTAAACTGATAGTTAATAATAAAACGATGGGAGGAGAATTTGTGCCGAGAACAAAAACACTTCATTCCTGAAGAAAACGAGAGCGGCTCATTAAAGGAGTAAACAGAGGAACTCTAATAATATAGTGATGTACTGAAACAGAAGTAGATCTGCGGTGTGCACACGTACTCATCCAGTTCCGCACGTTAAGGAAGCTCTGCTCGTTAGTGAGGTCAAAGAGCAACAGGAAGCCCATGGCGTCCCGGAAGAACGCGGTGGTCAAACTCCGAAACCTGCATTCAGAGAAACCAGAGAAACCGTCACACGAAGGCTCCCAGACTCATCTCAGCATGTTATAGAGCAGTGCTGTCAAACAATATTTACATTTATGCATTTAGCCGACGCTTTTATCCAAAGAGACTTACAGTGCATTCAGGTTATACATGTACTGTGTGTTTCCTGGGAATCGAACCCACAACCTTTGCGCTGCTGACGCAATGCTCCACCACTGAGCCACAGGAGGGGTGTATTTATATATGCATAATAAATATACACAGTACACACACATCATGTAAATGTGTTCCTGTGGCTCAGTGGTAGAGCATTGCGTCAGCAGCGCAAAAGGTTGTGGGTTCGATTCCCAGACACACATACTGACAATACAAATGTATAACCTGAATGCACTGTAAGTCTCTTTGGATAAAAGCGTCAGCTAAATGCATAAATGTAAACAAAATCGTTTATTTTGGATGTGATTAATTGTTTGAGCACTGTTATAAAGCAGCGCTGGTCTGACCTCTCCTGACCGGCCGTGTCCCACAGCTGGATGTGAATCCTCTGTCCTCTCCCGACCGTCCCATCAGGACCGCTGGATTTGTACACCTTACAGGACAGAAGCAGATATTTCTCAGACTCTTTACACTCACTGCAGACGAGTGGAATGAATAGCTTTGAGGTTTGCCCATGCAAAACGTGCCGCCACAATGTTACACTGTTGTGGTGGTTGCCAGGGTGTTGCTATGCGGTTGCTAAGGTGGTTTGGTCTGCAGTTCCAGGAAACCTGAATGTACTTTTCACACAGTCGTGTAATGCACACTTGATGACTGACCGGGAAGCGTCTCATTAGTGCTGCGAGCAACTCTTGATTGTGTGACTCTAAAACATCAGCGTTTGTTTGTTGTCTTAAGTGCTCAAGTATTTGTTCTTAAGGAGGGAGCCCTGCTCTGTAAGGCCATGTGATCCTGGATTCATCTGTGCCCTAAAAACACACACGCACACACACACACACAGAACGCGCGCGCACGCACGCACGTACACACACACACACACAGAACACACACACACATGCACACACACGCACACGCACAGAACACACACACACACGCACACACACGCACAACGCACACGCACGCACACACAGAACACACACGCTCGCACACACACACACACACCCACACGCTCGCACACACACACACACAGAACACACACACACAACACACACACACACACACACACACACAAAACATACACATGCACACACACAAAACATACACATACACATGCACACACATGCACACACACGCACAAAACACACACACACAGAACACACACACACAGAACACACACACACAGAACACACACACACAGAACACACACACACAGAACACACACACACAGAACACACACACACAGAACACACACACACAGAACACACACTCACTAACCCACATGCACACACGCACAAAACACACACACACACAGTACACACACACACACGCACACACTCTTCCGTAACTCTACCTGCCAATGCAGTTTCCTCAACACAAATGTTCAGTCAGTTTTTGTTACCTTGGGAACTGTTATTATTATACAGTATTCAGTGTGAGACAAAGAACACAAATCAACAAACTGAGTGAAAGATCCTGATCAAATATTACAATATGACAGTACAAAAGTGAATCTGAAACAATCTGTCTATTTGAATATCGATCTATATATATATATATATATATATATGATTATATATCCATCTGTCTGTCTGTTTATTTGAATATCTATCTATCTGAGTATCTGTCTATCCATCTATCATCAATCAGAGGTATTGTAAGCGGTGTATTATGTGCATTATGTCGACTCTCTCGTGCTGAAGCACGTTCCCAACAAATTAATCAGCCTTAGGCATCCATTTGCATTCAGGAAAAGCATAATTACCCCGTGCGAGTCTGTTTGCTTTCAGAGACGCAGCGTTCTGCACGTGTTGTTCCTGCATCTAGTATTCATGACCGTGTGCAGATGAATGCGTGTATATCTCTCCCTTCATCTGAGGCGGTGATCTACACATGAATGACTGCTCTTGACCTCAGGGCAAGTTTCAACCAAGCTAAACAGGACCATGGGATTTTACAGTCCGGTAAACCCTGAGCGGGACTCAATCAAGCAGGAAGCATCTGAACCAAGGAGACTGTGAGAACAGCACTAATAATACTCCAGCACAGTGTAACACTCACTAATACATGCCAGCATATAAAAACTAGAGATCGACCAATATATCAGTTTACCGATATTTTAGCATTTTACCATAATCGGATATCGGTTTTGGGAAAAAAACAATAACCGATTTTTAAAAAAAAAAATCACATTTATATTCACAATTATACAGAGTATAACCAGCAGTGAATGTGTTCTCTGTATTTGACCCATCCAAGAGCACACACCTGGAGCAGTGCACACACACACACACACCTGGAGCAGTGGACACACACACACACACACACCTGGAGCAGTGGACACACACACACTTGGAGCAGTGGACATACACACACACACACACACCTGGAGCAGTGGACACACACACACACACTTGGAGCAGTGGACATACACACACACACACACCTGGAGCAGTGGACATACACACACACACACACCTGGAGCAGTGGACACACACACACACACCTGGAGCAGTGGACACACACACACACACACACACCTGGAGCAGTGGACACACACACACACACCTGGAGCAGTGGACACACACACACACACACACTTGGAGCAGTGGACATACACACACAAACCTGGAGCAGTGGACACACACACACACACACACACACCTGGAGCAGTGGACACACACACACACACACTTGGAGCAGTGGACACACACACACACACACACTCCTGGAGCAGTGGACACACACACACACACACACACACCTGGAGCAGTGGACACACACACACACACACACTCCTGGAGCAGTGGACACACACACACACCTGGAGCAGTGGACACACACACACACACACACTCCTGGAGGAGTGGACACACACACACACACACACTCCTGGAGGAGTGGACACACACACACACACACACTCCTGGAGGAGTGGACACACACACACACACACACACTCCTGGAGGAGTGGACACACACACACACACACACACACACACCTGGAGCAGTGGACACACACACACACACACACACCTGGAGCATGTAACTTTATACAAGATTCACTTGTTTGAAACACACTAAATTATATTAACATTTACTATAGAACCATTATTTCACCAATAAACATCTAAATAAACACATCTCTATCTAAATTAATTATTAATTATCTCCGCAAGCGATCGCAGTTTGA
The DNA here is from genome assembly GCA_027422435.1 of Schizopygopsis pylzovi. NCBI lineage: Eukaryota > Metazoa > Chordata > Actinopteri > Cypriniformes > Cyprinidae > Schizopygopsis > Schizopygopsis pylzovi. Next base: position 2,253,689 of record CM049824.1, read on the forward strand.
GTATAGTTCTGTGTAAATAGATAAACCGCTGTCAGCAGTTTTCATAATTTAGACAAAAACATTTTAATAATTCTGATAAAACAGTTAAGAAATGCAATAAAATACGATGTTTTGTTTGTTATAGCTTATTTCAATATTCCAGAGAATATTATTCAGTGAATTATTCTTCACTCTTTAGTCTATTAAACAGCGTTTAAACCTAAAACTGTAGTTTAACATGAAGTTTATATGACGTCTGTCCTTTATTTTCTCCATTTGAAAACATTATTTTGCTTATTGTTAATATCAGTGTTGCTGATGATGCTTTTTATAAATAAAATGTTTTTATTGTTGTAATTTGAAGATTATATTTTACATGAAAGAATGTTAATTTTCAACAGTTTTTGTTGTTGTTAAGACGACTGAAAGAAGGAAAAACCAAAGCTTCACTCTGTTATTTATCTACTTTATAACAGTAAATAATATCGGTTCCGAATATCGGTTACATAAACGTACAAATAATCGGTATCGGTTATAAAAAATCAATATCGGTCGATCACTAATAAAAACCAATGCATGGATTTCTGCCGAATGGAAAATAGCAATCTAATTCATGAATGCTTGTCAGTATTAAAAACACTCACCACTCGTTTCTCTCTGAAGTCTATTCCCACCGTGGTGATGAATTTGGAGTTGAATTTGCCGTCTGTGTACTGATACAGAAAGCTGGTCTTTCCCACCCCAGAGTCCCCGAGCGCGAGGAACTTGATGAGGTAATCATAGTCCCCATCAGACATACTGAGCTGAACGAGCACCTGTGAGGAGCGAACACAAAGCTGTTATCAGGGTCAATCATATACTATCATAGCGTTGATTTCTATAGAAGCTTGTTAACACCAATGGAGGTGGAGGGGTGACTTCTCATGCAATTCTGAGAAGAAAAAAGTTACAATTACAAAATTTCCAAAAAAAAAATCAGACTTTATTTTTTTCTAATTTCGAGTTTATATCTCGTAATTCCCGTTTTTATCCTCACTCTCTGAATTTAGAGATCATCTCACACAATTCTGTTGTTGTTGTTTTTGGCCTTGGAGTATAAAAACTAAAAACATAATTGCAACTTTTTATCTCAAAGTTCTAAAAACGTTTATAAAAATGTCTGAATCGGGAGACACTTAATGAGATAAAAAGTTGCAATTACATTTTATTTTTTTACTCCATGGTATAAAAAACGAATTGTATGGAAATGAGGAAAAACACAATGTCAAGAGATAAACTGTTGGATAAGAAGCTTCAAATAACGTTTATTGATTTGTTATTACATTACTTTTTCTTTCTTCTTTAAAAATCCTGTGATGGCTTTTCATTTTAATATTGTAGTAATCATATTGTTTTTTACATGTCTATACAGTTTTAGTTTATTTTAGCACTTTAACTTAAACAAAACAAACTTTAGCTGAAATAAAATATATCAAAAACTTTAACTTATTTTATTTCAGCAAGCTGCCAAGACAGCATTTCTCCTTTTTGTTTCAAGTATTTTTTGTAGTTTAAGTTAATAATAATAACCCTGACACAAACATTCATGAACGCTTACAAACAAAACACTAACTCAAGAAGCACAAGTCGACGTGAAACTATCTTTCACAAATTAACTTCCATAGCATTAGCATGGCAGGATAATTAACAAGGTTTAAAGAACAACCCAAAATGAACCCGATACAATCCATCATTTTCTAAAGCATTTCAGTTCAAATGACGAAAGACAGGATTGATGCAATAGCGCTGATTCAGTAACAGGAAACAAAAAGAAGAATTTGAGACTACAGCTGAAGTGTTGCATTTCTATTCCAGAAGAGTAAATATGCTTCTGAAACCTCGTTTATTTTATCGATCACGGGAGTCCATAAATCCTGGACCCTAAATGAGGAAACAGCTTTCATGCATCGACACAATGGCGTTTATTTCCACTCACAAGTTTCTTAAGACTACAATACAGAGACATTCATCAGTGTTTCATAACCTATATTTAACTCAGAGGTTGCACTAGAGACAATCATTATCAGTCATAGTAGGCTTTAAAATGCTGTCATGCTCTATTTTTATCTGTTAATATTGTAATGCTTGTATTATTTTAAGACATTCCGTGACAAGAGCTTGTTAAGTCACCACCATGTTTCTTTTTTTGTTTTGCTCTCATATTGTGAAGAAGTCAGCGTATTGTAATCCGGTCTCACAAAGTTATGCTTTAAAACAGTAGATTAAAAGTTCCTCGATGAAGGCTCTTCCTTTCTGAGATGAGGTTATGTGCAAGTTTAACCTGCATCTTGTCTTCATACACACATAGGCGGAGTTTGGGGGGGCCGGGGGGGGGCACTGCCCCCCCAGATCAGAGCCAATCGATTTTGTCAGATCTATGAATACAAAAATATTTTCACATTGTCTCATTTTATTTGCATTATCGTATTTTAATGAGTATGTTAAGGCTTAATTATTTGTAATTCATGTAAAAAAAAAAAAAAAAAAAATCAGAGCTCATGGTCTACCGGTAGGTGCCCCCCCAGGCAAAAATGTGAAACTCCGTCTATGCATACACATCTTGTCTTGACACGTTCTCCGAATCAGGAAGAGGGAAGCGTCTGTCGATGGCTGGGTTCTCAGACCGTATTAAAGCTGATCATATGACTGCAGAAAGAGCATAAAAACTCAAACAAACGGCCACATTCTTTCACCCAACAGCCTTAAACACCATCCTGACCATAAGCAGCTTAACATCTGGGATCGACCCAAGCACCCGGATCGAGTTCATCTCGAGAAAAATCTCATCTCATCTCAATATGCATATGTGTGTGTGTGTGTATGTGTATGTGTATGTGTGTGTGTGTGTGTGTGTGTGTGTGTGTGTGCTTGTGCGTGTGTATGTGTGTGTGCATGTGTGCATGTGTGTATGTGTATGTATGTGTGTGTGTGCTTGTGCGTGTGCGTGTGCGTGGGCATGTGTATGTGTGTGTGCGTGTGTGTGTGCATGTGTATGTGTATGTGTGTATGTGTATGTGTGTGTGTGCTTGTGCGTGTGTGCGCTTGTGCGTGTGTGTGTGTGTGTGTGTGCGTGTGTGTGTGTGCGCTTGTGCATGTGTGTGTGTGTGTGTGTGTGTGTGCGTGTGTGTGTGTGTGTGCGTGTGTGCTTGTGCATGTGTGTATGTGTGCGTATGTGTGTGTGTATGTGTGTGTGCTTGTGCGTGTGTGTGCTTGTGCGTGTGTGTGTGTGCTTGTGCGTGTGTGTGCTTGTGCGTGTGTATGTGTGTATGTATATGTATGTGTGTGTGTGCTTGTGCGTGTGTGTATGTGTGTGTGTGTGCTTGTGCGTGTGCTTGTGCGTGTGTGTGTGTGTATGTGTGTGTGTGTATACAGGGTTGTTCAGATTCCGATACTAGTATCAGAAATTCCTCCGATACCACAAAAAATTCAGGCATCGGTATCGGCGAGTACTTGAACCCACGTTCCGATCCGATACCATGTTCTTACACGAGACCTATAATGTTAGTTATGCCCGCTAGCTTTGCTTAATGCTGCAAATCGGAAATCAACTCTTCTTCATTGCTCAGAATGCAAACACAGGACGTAGTACTACTGTGCTGCCACAAGAAACCACTATTTAGAGCAGCGAAGAAGAAATACAAAATATAAACATACTGCACATTTCCAGTAAATCTTCACCCTGGGCGACTAAACGAGGTCTAATATTAGCCACTGGCTAATAAGTGCTCAGATATTACTCACCAGTGTGTGAGAGTTGGAGGCCGTGTATAAGTTTAGCACAGATATATTTTCATCAGTCTGACCGCATCAGAGTTTCTCTCTCCATCAAGAGATCGGGGCTATTTTTCAGTTCATCTGAATGGATGCGCAGCACAGCTGTATTTGACGTACCGTAAGCTCTAGTTTGACGCCGTCGCTTTGCTTTTTTTCCTCACACGCAGAGAGAGAGAGAGAGCGAGAGAGAGAGAGAGAGAGTCAGTTCTGTATGGTATGTAAACTATACTCTTTGTTGTATTTTCCTGTCAAAATAACGGAGTTCGTCTGGAAGTCTTCAGCTTTTAAGAACTGCCGGGTTCTCCGGTAGTGGGCGGAGCTAATGCGCAAACTCCAATCTCATTGGCCGGCGCTCACCTATCATCGTCCCCGTTTTGATTTCAGCAAATCATTTCGAGCCAATGCAGATAACGTGATTAATATTCATGAAGCCAGCAGCTCTTTAATCCTTAGTGCGTTTTATATTATTGCCAAAAAGCACCACCACCAGTCCTAAGTTCAGTTAAAATTATTAATGTGCATTCATACATGCCAAGTTTTAATTCTAATTACTAAAGTTCTATCAATATATAATACTTGATTAGCATAATATATTTATAATATTTGACTGACTGATGTTAAGAGTGTACTTTTAGATATTTAAAAACCTGTGCCATTTTCCAAACTTTATATATTTTTGTGTTTACTCGCCAGACTCTATTTATGGTGAAGCACACAATAAAATAATTGTATCAATTCATACAGGGCTACTTGTACATAAAGCTGTGTAACCAGATACATATGCAGGTATCGGATCAGTAATCTGTATCGGCCAATACCCTGAGCCTAGGTATCGGAATCGGAAAAATGGTATCGGAACATCTCTAGATATATATGATGTGTACACACACACACACACACAGAGCTTTCCTGTAGCTCAACTGGTAGAGCATGGCGTTAGCAACGCCAAGATCATGGGTTCGATTCCCAGGGAAAGCAAGAGCTGATAAAATGTAGAAACTGTAACTTGAATGCAATGTAAGTCGCTTTGGATAAAAGCGTCTGCTAAATGCATAAATGTAAATGTAAATATATATGAGTAGTCAACATTAGAAGTGGATCAAAACCTGTCATCAAAGTTGTCCTAAAACCGAAGACCAAAATGTGTTCTTGTCTTAGGACAGGAGCGTGCTCTCTTAAAAGGTGTGCTCCTAATCTCAGCGTGTTACCTGTATAAAAGACACCTGTCCACAGAAGCAATCAATCAATCAGATTACAACTCTCCACCATGGCCAAGACCAAAGAGCTGTCCAAGGATGTCACGGACAAGATTGTAGACCTGCACAACACCATCGCCAAGCAGTTTGGTGAGAAGGTGACAACAGTTGGTGCGAATATACACAAATGGAAGAAACACTAAATAACTGTCAATCTCAGGAGGAGGAGGAATGACCCCAAGAACACCATCAACACCGTCAAACATGGAGGAGGAAACATTAGCTTTGGGGGTGTTCTTCTGCTAAGGGGACACGACAAGTGAACGGCATGAAAGGGACGATGTACCGTCAGGGCCAGGGCATTGAAAATGGGTCGTGGGGGGGTATCCCAGCATGACAATGACCCGAAACACACGGCCAAGGCAACAAAGGACTGGCTCAAGAAGAAGCACATTAAGGTCCTGGAGTGGCCGAGCCAGTCTCATAGATAATCTGTGGAGGGAGCTGAAGGTTCGTCAGCCTCGAAACCTTAATGACTCGGAGAGGATCTGCGAAGAAGAGAAGGACAAAACCCCTCCTGAGATGTGTGCAAACCTGTGACCAACTACAAGAAACAAACGTATGGCCTCTGTGATCGCCAACAAGTACTAAGTCATGTTTTGCGAAGGGGTCAAATATTTATTTCACTCATTAAAAGGCAAAGCAATTCATAACTTTTTTTTAAAAGCATTTTTCTGGATTTTTTTTAATACTGTCAAATAAACCTGCCTTTAAAATTATAGACTGATCATTTCTTTATCTTTATCAAAAATATCTTTACAATATCTGTTTTCTTTGTGAATATATGTTAAGATGCAATTTATTTTTGTGATGCAAAGCTGGAGTCTTCAGTGTCACATGATCCATCAGAAATCATTTTACATATATATTATTTATTTATCTATACTAAATAGGCCTGACAGCTATTTTAACAACAGTTTTACTGGTTACGCAGCTGAACTAGAGTCAACAGAGTTACAAGTATTGCAGTAAATATTACTAATGACGTGAGTGCTTTGGTCTCAGCAACAAGATTACCCAGAATGCATTTCAGTGTTTATCACAGATGAAATCAGTCACTTCATTATCAGTCTTCGAGAAAACGCTCAGTGAAACTATTTATCGAGAAGACTTGCACTGCTATCTTACACACAGCAAAACTTCTACTTGTCATGATGTAACTAACGAATCACAAACTAGTTATAAATGCATTTAACAAACTAACGGCATGCATATGAGCGTGTCTAGTGGTCTTCTGAAATATGATTTTCCATAGCTGATGCAG
>CM049824.1:2265000-2272500 GCA_027422435.1 Schizopygopsis pylzovi
CGGAAAATGCGGGCGGAATCGCGGAATGCAGTCATATAATGGAATTTACCGTATAACGCGGAATGTCACGGAATGTGTCGAAGTTTGGATGAATTAATCAAAAGTAGGTCAGTACACTTAAATCGACTCGCGCTATGGACTAGTATCTATAAATATTAAGCCGCAAAAACACTTTAAATATGAATCCTGCATGTTCTGCATCTCTGTTAATGAATGACACAGACGTGCGGTTTCATTTACTGCACACACACATACTGAAGCGCGTGTGACGCTCGCAGTGACTTCAGCGTCTGCCGTCTCACTAAATGAGGACATAAATACATGAACAACATCCCCAGAACTGCTCGCAGAGTCACTTCATGAGCATTTGACCGTTTCATTTGAGTAAAACGATCGTCATATCATATATACATAGGCTACAGAAACTTAAAAGGTCCTCATGGCAACCTGTCAAAATATAAGTTCGGTTTAGCCGAATATATTACTGTATACGTAATACAACTACAACAATTATTACAACTTTTGTTGAGAATAATAACACAATACGCTAAATACGTTTACTTTAAGTTTTACAAAATGTTTACAGAATGCTTCTGGGTGATCTCTGTACTTATGTTATTATTAATATTACTGTTTATTTAATGTTATTAACAGTTTTCAGAATTAAAGACATGTTTGAAAGCATTTAAAGAACGTTTTTTTGTCAGAGCTCTTGTTATTATTAATTTTGGCATTCATTTTCATTTTTACACCAGACACGTATATCGGTTCAAAATATCGGTTATCGGTCTACTTGATCTGTAATAATCGGTATCGGTATCGGCCCTGAAAAACACATATCGGTCGACCCCTAACGCACACACACACACACACGCACACACACACACGTTCATCTCATTTGCTTTCTCTAAACCTATAAGCCCATTTAAATGATCTGAGATTTTTGGAAAATTCTTTATACAAACGAAATGTTTTCCATGCAACACAAATCACAAATTGGCAGAATGCTCTTTTCCTTTGCAGGCAATGAAAGTGAACGGGGCTGTGAAGCTCATAAAATACACACTTGTGCTGTATATTACAAGTTATATGACAAGTTTGCATGTGAAACTGACTGATATTCTAGTCAATATAAAAGAAATGCTTTAAAAAGCGCTCTCAAATTTGCAGATATTTAAATATGGTGCATTAAGATTCATGTAAGTGATATTAAATATCATTAGCCTAAGAGAACAAACATTATTTGGATATTTTGCTGAAGAAACGGGTCTGGAATGACGTGAGGTGAGAAAATGACAACAACACATTAATATTTGGGGGTTGAAATGTTCCTCGAAGTCTCATATTTTAGTAAAACTTTAACAAAGGGTGTCAAATTCAGAAGACCATTGTGATCGTGGCAAACCGATTGAAAGAACAGATAAAGTCTGAGTCACAAACATATGTCTTACACACTATTTCCCCAGTTAAGCAAAGAATAATAGAAATATGATCATTCAGAAGGGAAAAGATCCCAGACGTTCCCGACAGGTAACCTGATCTGGGAGTGAAGCAGGTGAGGCTGGTCAATTCACAGGTAACTTCTTCCCAGTGTTGGGGGGGACGCATTACTAGTAAAGTAACGCATAACTACTTGAGTTGCTTTTTCAGTTACTTTGTTTCTCGTGTATTGACTGACAGCGCTTGGTGAGAGAACTTTAAGCGTGATGTGTGAATATGATCTTACTGTAGAATAAATATGAATATTATTTACTCATCTCACCTGCACAAAAACATTCAGTATTCCTCAAACAAACTCGGAATATTATATAAAACATCTGCAATCATTAAATATGTTAAAAGATGAATTAAATGTATGTATTTAATCCCATTTTATTAATTAATGTCATTGCTACTGACCTTCAATGATCCAATTCAGCCATACTAATAAGCAAAAATGATATTTATGTTTGATTTATGTTATTGCTTAATAGTTTTTAACTTTCTTCTCCTTCGTCATATTCTTCATGTGATTAGTACTGTACATTTCCTTCATCCTGAGGTGTATTCATTTGACTTTTGGTGTGAAAGAGCATTTACATTTGTAAAAATAACTTTTTATATTAAAAACAAACAAGCAAGCTCTGCCCAGATGTATAAAGTAACGCAAAAGTAACGTACCGCATTACGTTCCATAAACAACAACTACGGTAATTAGTTACTTTTTTTAGGGAATAACGCATTGTAAAGCATTACTTTTAAAAGTAACTTCCCCTTTTTGATCAGATTCAGGACACGGTTATATTGAGATGGATAGATCTAATCTAGGATTGAGCCACGTGTGTGTTCAGATACACAACCCCATGAACAACAGCTGTTTATCAGTAAACACACATTATTATGACTAGCATGACTACACTACATATACAGTATATGTAAGATAAATATGCATATAAGACGCATACGGTCAGAGTTACACATTGAATATGTATACGTGAATACACTACGCCAAAATGCAAGTCTTAATTAAATAAACGCGTCAACATCACCTTTTGAAGAGTTGTATGTCGTGAAAAGCTTTACAATACCAGTCGCACTTACCAAGTCAGTGATATGAACGTCTGCTGATCTCTTTGGGTTTTCTTTTTCGAAGATATCAACCCGACTGAAGACAGGAAAAGTTTAAGTGTGGGACTTTTGAAGCGATGGACACTTTGTTTCCTAAAGTTGCTCCCACACCCACATGCAGTGACGCAACACTTCCGGTGCAGCCGCAGCGCCAATCCTACGCGGCCATGGCTTAGCTCATTAATATTAATTAGGTAGCGCTGACGCTGCTTAGAGACCTTTCGAGAGAGACCACCGCGCAAGTAGTGTAATTACTATTATTATGAGCCCAGCCTCGGCTCCATAATACAAATGATCCGGCTTTATAGCCAATCGGAAAGGACTTTCTGGTGAACGTCACGTTGCGTGATTAATATTCATGAGCTAAGCCTTCGCCGTAGTAGGATGAGTTCGCTCGCGCCAGCTCTTCTGTTCAGAACGCACGAAAAAGCGTTTAAATTAATATAACGAGCGGCAAGCTTTGGTTTCTGAATCTAAAATAATGTTTAAAATATGTAGGAATTGCGCAACGGGCTTTTAACTTATTTAAGTGTGTGTGTGTGTGTGTGTGTGTGTGTGTGTGTGTGTGTGTGTGTGTGTGTGTGTGTGTGTGTGTGTGTGTGTGTGTGTGTGTGTGTGTGTGTGTGTGTGTGTGTGTGTGTGTGTGTGTGTGTGTGTGTAGTGACATCTGGTGGGGTAAAATGTCAAAGGCACATGAACATTTACATTGTTAGAAACAATTACTGTTGAAAAGTCTCTTTGGTTCTTAATATACTGTTACCTTCTTGAGCATTCATGCATCATAAAGACACTGTTGAGAAAATATTTATTCATTTTATTTGTATAATTGTATGCATATTTTGCTTGTAAATATTTTTTTCATATTTCATATATATATATATTAGTGCTGTCAACAAACAATTAATCGCGATTAATCGCATCCAAAGTAAGTTTTTGTTCACATAGTTTGTGTATATTTATTATGTATATAGAAATACACACCCATGCATGTATTTAAAAAAAATTATATATATTTATATATAGTATAATTATAATTATAAAATACATGTATATATTTTCAAAATATATACTGTATGTGTGTATTTATATATAATAATAAATATACAGTACACATATATTATGTATATAAAACCTTTTATTTTGCACTAATATATATATATATGTATTTAGAAAAAATTATATTTATTTTATTATTCTTTATTTATTGTTTTTTTTATAATAAACAACTTACAGATTCTACAAGGATAAAAGGATAAATAATTTTTCAATGCAATTTAACAATTTTCATTTTGTTAAAATTGTATTACTATTACTTATTTTAACATTTGTATTATTTGTAAATGATAAACATCTGACTGAAATGATACAAGCGCTGTTCAATAATTTAATTTTTAAATGTCAAATCATTTTTATCGTTGTATTTTTCACACTATTTTATTATTTTACACTATTTTATTATTTACACCATTTAAAAATGATACACATCTTGCAGATTCTAAAAGGATTCCAGCTTAAATTAATAACTTTGATGTCAATTTTTTAACATTTTTATTTAATATTTTTTAAAATAAATGAATAGAATGGCGTAGAATCTTTTTGTTTATTTGCCGTGTGAATTAACCCCATTAACAAAGCACATGGGAATAAGCAGCATTTAACCCAGACACATTCAGACTAGTCTTGGGCTGCGGATGCATCTTGCTGTGCTTGTTGGGTAGTTTCCGCTCTCTGGTGTTCTGGGTCAGGCTTGAGGTCTTGATCTGGTGCAGATGGAGGTTTTCTGGGTGGCTCAAACATAGGTCTGTATATATACACACCTCCCAGCACTCCAGCCAGAGTAGCGACTGCAATCTGATTAAAGGGAACCCGTCTTCTAAACATGATCTGATGTTATGAAGACACAAATCATCCCACTGAAAAGAAAAGAAGAAACAAAGCTTATGAGATACTGCCAACCTGTTCTGGAGTCAGTGCATTTTGTATATCAGATATTGTGTTGTTTAGAGATTTTTAAGTATGCATAAATCAAGTACACTGCACTATTACAGCATAGCATCGTGTGTTATGGACCGACGACGATATTCACTTAATGAACGAGGAACGTCATACGCACTTGTATATCATAATTTTGTAATTAACATTTCCCTCACTCACCCTGAAGTTTTCAGTCGTTTATTATAACAGCGTAGTGTGAAAAGTATGCATTACAACACAAGCAGACAAGGACGAACTAGCGACTACGGCAACTCGCGCAGGCCAAATGCGACGCACGTTTTCGCATTTCAATTTTTTTCAACATATATTTATAATATACGTCGGAGACCATTTACACGAATCACAAAACACATCTTAATGACCTTAAAATTATTATAAACATAAAATATTTAGCGTTAAACGTCTGTTTTTTTATGTCCTTATTACATATTCATGAGGTCGCGCGTGACGTCACAACCCAAACACGGAAATAAATCCCCGTTTCCAAATCCAATTCCGCGGTCAGCGACTCTCAGTAAATGCGCCTCAAAATGAACGCATACAGTCGTAAATAAAACGCTGACGTTTAAACCCCATCTGAGGCTGACGTGGAGACATGGAGAAGATTCGAGAGCGCTTCAAGCAGAACAAGTCCTCGTGTGAATCAGTGAGACTGAGGAAGAGGAGCTCCATTCTGTACAGCACGGACATCACAACACCTCAAACACTGCGTGAGACTTCTCATCCGGGCACTTTTACACTTACGCTCGAGACCAATGCGCTTTAATGGGAAGACGAAAGTAGTGTTTATTAACCTTTAAACAACACTAACAAAAAGTCGAATTAGTATTACAAGTAACATGAATATTCAGATTTATTTGCGTAATGTAATATTAGGTTATAAAAAAAAGTAAAGATCTTAAGCAAGTTTGTGTAGATATTTCTTTGCTTTATTAAATTATATTAATCATGAAATTGACAGTGCTGCTCACAAATATCATGTTTAGGTCATATTTAACCCAAAATCAATAGACGTGAAACAATAAATAAAATTGTAAATATATTAAATATGGTGAATTTAATATGCCTATTAATGAGAATATGGTGAATTTAATAAGCTATTAATGAGAATATGGTGAATTTAATATGCCATTAATGAGAATATGGTGAATTTAATAAGCTATTAATTAGAATATGGTGAATTTAATAAGCTATTAATGAGAATATGGTGAATTGAATGCCATTAATGAGAATATGGTGAATTTAATATGCCATTAATGAGAATATGGTGAATTTAATATGCCATTAATGAGAATATGGTGAATTTAATAAGCCATTAATGAGAATATGGTGAATTTAATATGCTATTAATGAGAATATGGTGAATTTAATATCCTATTAATGAGAATATGGTGAATTTAATAAGCCATTAATGAGAATATGGTGAATTTAATAAGCCATTAATGAGAATATGGTGAATTTAATAAGCCATTAATGAGAATATGGTGAATTTAATATCCTATTAATGAGAATATGGTGAATTTAATACGCTATTAATGAGAATATGGTGAATTTAATATGCCATTAATGAGAATATGGCGAATTTAATATGCTATTAATGAGAATATGGCGAATTTAATATGCTATTAATGAGAATATGGCGAATTTAATATGCTATTAATGAGAATATGGCGAATTTAATATGCTATTAATGAGAATATGGTGAATTTAATATGCCATTAATGAGAATATGGTGAATTTAATATGCCATTAATGAGAATATGGTGAATTTAATATGCTATTAATGAGAATATGGTGAATTTAATATCCTATTAATGAGAATATGGTGAATTTAATATGCCATTAATGAGAATATGGTGAATTTAATAAGCCATTAATGAGAATATGGTGAATTTAATAAGCCATTAATGAGAATATGGTGAATTTAATAAGCCATTAATGAGAATATGGTGAATTTAATATCCTATTAATGAGAATATGGTGAATTTAATATGCTATTAATGAGAATATGGCGAATTTAATATGCCATTAATGAGAATATGGTGAATTTAATATGCTATTAATGAGAATATGGTGAATTTAATATGCCATTAATGAGAATATGGTGAATTTAATATGCCATTAATGAGAATATGGTGAATTTAATAAGCTATTAATGAGAATATGGTTAATTTAATATGCCATTAATGAGAATATGGTGAATTTAATAAGCCATTAATGAGAATATGGTGAATTTAATATCCTATTAATGAGAATATGGTGAATTTAATATGCTATTAATGAGAATATGGCGAATTTAATATGCTATTAATGAGAATATGGTGAATTTAATATGCCATTAATGATAGAATATGGTGAATTTAATATGCCATTAATGAAGAATATGGTGATATTTAATATGCCAATTAGATGAGTAATATGGTGAATTTAATAAGCTATTAATGAGAATATGGTTCATTTAATATGCTCAATTCATGAGAATTATGGTGAATTTAATATGCCATTAATGTAGAATATGGTGAATTTAATATAACTACTTAATGAGAATATGGTTAATCTTAATATGCCATTAATGAGAATATGGTGAATTTGAATAAGCCATTAATGAGAATATGGTGAATTTAGATACGCCTATTAATGAGAATATGGTGAATTTAATAAGCCATTAATGAGAATATGGTGAATTTAATATCCTATTAATGAGAATATGGCCTGAATTTAATAAGCTATTAATGAGAATATGGCGAATTTAATATGCCTATTAATGAGAATACTGAGTGAATTTAATATCCTATTAATGAGACATATGGTGATATTTAATATGCTATTACAATGAGAATATGGCGAATTTAATACTGCCATTAATGAGAATATGGTTAATTTGAATATGCCATTAAT
>CM049824.1:2280000-2287500 GCA_027422435.1 Schizopygopsis pylzovi
CCTGAATGATTCAATCGTTTAAATGATTCGGTTCAGTCTCAGTGATTCGTTCCTGAATGATTCAATCGTGTAAATGATTCGGTTCAGTCGCAGTGATTCGTTCCTGAATGATTCAATCGTTTAAATGATTCGGTTCAGTCGAAGTGATTCGTTCCTGAATGATTCAATCGTTTAAATGATTCGGTTCAGTCGCAGTGATTCGTTCCTGAATGATTCAATCGTTTAAATGACTCGGTTCAGTCGCAACGACTCACTTGTTAACCATGACGTGCTGCCATCTGTTGGCGGTTTAATTTCACATCACATTTAAAGTCTATTTTCATTTTTTTATATAATTTTAAATATCAGTATTCAATGTTTTATGTTTAAAATGTAAAAAAATGATCATTTGTAACAATATTACTAGTTATTCTTATGTTTACTTGATAAAAACCAATAAAGATTTGACAGTTAAGGACGAGCTGCAGGTGGACATTTGTACAATTACACTAAAAGAGCTATTTCTTGCTTTAAAAAGTCTGAACTATCGATCAGACGACAGAAAGCACGGAGGAGATTGTGTGTGAGATCTAACAGCAGTTTAATTCATGTTAGAGGTCTTAGAAATGTGCAATAAACGGCTTTATATTAGGTGGCATTTAAATGAATCAATTTGATACAATGCACTTATTGTGTACATACATGTTTTATATTGTACTTCTATATAAAACACCTGGGATGAGTGTAAACCCAAACCTGTCCCTAACCTCATCTCTATCCCACCTCAATAGCAGCAGAAGTGTTCTGCGATATAATATGAAGACTATCAGTACATTGTGCATGTATTTTGATTCAAGTACACAGTAGTTAAAGCCGTCTAATATAAAGTGGGACTCATTTATGTGTTGCAGTCACCTGCACTGTCCCCTCAAACTGCGGTTCCTGGAGTGTCCACCGGATCTGACGGGAAATAAAGAGTATGTGGACGAAGCAGACGTGTTCTTCTCCAACCCTGTTCACTGGCTCCAAACGTCCTTCCCGTCTCAGTCCACGCTGCCTTCACATATAGTGCTGTTCGACTGCCTGGAGAAGGTAGAAGAGCAGACGAATCACATCACGAAGGCCACGTTTCACACTACGCCAGGATTAGGCCATAGTTCAATTAGGATATTTTTATAAACATTATCTTGAGGCAAAACAAAGACATGTTTAAAGATCAATCAGTGCTAGTTTATTTCAGTAGAAACAGTTATATTTTAGTCTGTTTGTGAAACCTAACTGTCGCCGTCCCGTATACGGGACGCCTAACTTTACTTCAATATATTACCATTAAATCTTAATCATGACAAACTATATATCGTTGGAAAGGTCCAAGACTCCTAAATAGATATTGTACCACTGTTTGTTGTAAAAAATTATGTAGGAGCAGTAATAGATTAATTCATGACAAGAGCGCACCTCAAAACATATACACCATAACAGGAGCTCTAATCTTTGTCACAAAAATTCTATTCGTTTCCTTTTCTTCCTATCACATGTTTTAGTAATCATCATATATTATATATAATTTGAAAGCTTATAATCTCAACATTCATCCTGTGAAAACCGTTTTGAAATCGGACATTGCGTTACCATAGAAATGGTACTTTAAAATCTTTTAGCGGGCTCCTCCCCTTTAGTGGGAGGTGTCATATTCCAAATGTATTACGGTCTTATAGAATCACAACTTTTTATAATCTTGACAAAATACATATCATTGGAAAGGTCTGAGTCTCAAGATTCCATATTTGGTGGTCATTTCGTGATAAGAGTAATAGTGGGAGAGAAATTGAAAAATTCAACAGGGTTTGAATGGCACCCGGTGGCTGTTTGTGGTATAACGCCTAAACAAAATTGCATAGTAACCTCAATTTTTTATATATCAACTTCAAATTTGAAACACAACTTATTTAGACATATGGCTTTAATTTTATGCCAAATTTGGATTAAAACATTTTGTAAAATATTTTATATAATATACAATAATAATTGTACATTACATTTTATTTACAGTAAATTTAAACTTGTTTTTACTTTCATTTTTTGAAATGATTTCACTTCTGCAATAATCTGCTGATTGTCTTCTTTAAAAAGAGACCAACCTTAGGTCTGTATTCAAAAGCATTCATGAATTATAACAACTTAACTTTAAATAGTGCACTTTCAAGTTTTTCAAAAAGGGGGGGTGACAGTTAAGGGGTTAATGTTTTCAATCACGGACTAAAACCTAGATGCTACTCGCCTGCGAACGTCTCCACAGCAGACTTCACAAACCCCAATCGACATCTGATCAAGAATATTTCCTTCTCTTTCAGGAGATTTCATCCTTCCTGGAGGAAAACCGATTCTCCAAACAAGCTGAAATATTCCACACACACTTTTCTGAAGGTCGCGTGGGGAGGAAGATATTAATATACACCAGAGGATCTGCACTGAAGACTAATTCAAGTTTTACAATTACACTTATATAACGAGTTTTGATTCTCTTTCGTTTCACACTCCGGAGTAAGATCCGGACGGCGTTTCTCAAAAGAGCATCATCATAGACACATTGAATGAAGCTAAAATCAGCGCCGCCCCGGATCGGTTTCAGCTCAAAGCAGGACGACAATCATCGAGGAAGCAGTGAAAGACTTTTATTCTAAAGTTTCATGTGCAACATTAAGCAGTTTAATTGCATTTGTGCTCAGTTACATTAAAGCCATTTCCAAACAAGGAATGTCATTTAGCCGAAAACCACACAGACAAGAAAACGAGGGTGAAAATAGTGCACTAACAAGTGTAGATAGAAACTAACTCTTAAATAATAGCTTCTACTGATCTGCATGGTCAAATAAAACACAAACCAGATTACCTCAAAGTGAAGTTTATAATTAAACGCAGTTTATTATCCTTCCAACTACTGAACTTTTGAGATCAAAATAATTTCATAAATCTGTTTACAATTATTCTGCATCAAAGTGTGTAACAGAAGCTACTGTACATAGTTCACAAATCTATTTCAATGAAATACATAACTATGTTTAAAAAAAATAAAAGCTAAAAACATCTAGATTTCATTTGTGTAATAAAGAGGGGGGGGGGATTATCAAAATATATTCATAAAGCATTTTATTGGTTATTTGGTCCTACGCAAAATTAAACACATTTCTGTTCTGATCTATTGTTTAGAAAACATTAATAAATTAAAACACACCAAAAAAAGTGCCTTTCAAATTGATCCAAATCTAAATAATCTGCACGTTTGTTACAATAATTTCCATAACTGCAGAGAATGGGAACATAAAGGTGCCTCAAAAGTGCCTATAGTTAAAGCTAGGCTGCTTAAAAGTGCAGAAAGAGAAACACACCAGAAATCATTGGAACATTTACACTGTGCAAAATTAAAAAATATCACAGAACAGGTGAACCCAAAGCGTTCTTCAACCTTCTCGAACAAAACGCCAGCAATCTTGAGAAGAACTGAAATGCTCTTTTAATATTTGGGATCGAAGGGCATGGGACCTAGCTCTATTTTGACATCGGTGAACTGTCGGTTTGGGTCGCGTCCCGATCGGCTCCATGTCTTGGCTCTCTGAGGACGAGGACGAGGCTGGTTCTTCTGCTGCCGCACCTTGCCCTTCGACCCCGGCCCTTCAAAGGGTCGACTGCAAATGTACAAACAGGACAGTGTTTAGGGGGGGGGGTGCGTGTGTACATGCAGACTCTACTGTTTCTCAGACCTACAGACAGAGAAGCAACAGAGACAGAGAAGGTTATGAACGTGCAACCTGTGTAAAAGATTACAGACGGTAAGAGAACATAACGGACCAATCCTAGCCTAGCTCAGCAGCCGCTGACATTAGCCAAGCGTACGCATTTTAATACAAGAATTAATGATTTGTGTGCTTTAATAGTTTTGAACAGAATGTCTGTGGATTAAACTGTTCCCAAATATTAGTAAGAATATTTACATTTACCAAACTATACTGAATGCATTGCAGAAATGTTCATTACTACATATTTAACAATGTCTTTAATAAAATTAATTAAGCATGCAAAGTTAAACGGGGGCGGGGCTTAACGAATTATCAATCCCTGATGGATAAAATCAAGTCACATGTAAATTATAGACCAGAGCTTCCCAAACTTCAGAGGGGTAACCCCCCCCCCCCCCCCCAAAAAAAATACATAGCAAAAGCTCCACGACCCCCCCCCCCCAACCTAAATATATAGATTAATGGCATAAAGATATATTTACATATACATTAGATTGTGCACAAAATGATCAACCAGTTTGTAAGAATTTCATGTGAATTTTGAGAACTACCATAAAATGTAATATTTTAATATGCTGGTGAAAGTAAGATGATGTAAACATTCTTTACAAATATATTTAAATCCATAACACTACACTTTCTGCATACTGTTTACAATTATACTGCATCAAAGTGTGTGACAGAAGCTACTGTACATAGTTCATAAATCTATTGCAATGATAACTGTTTAAAAAAAATAAAAGCTAAAAACATCTAGATTTCATTAGTGTAATAAGGAGGGGGAGGGGGATCACATTTTAGAATAATTAGAATATTTTAATGATTTAAATATTTTGATTTAGTCTAGCTACGGCCCACCGGGTACAATTTGGGAAGCACTGTTATAGATGTTGTGTCTCCAGATAATTTCAACACCACAAAACATCTTACCTCAGCCCAAAGTGTTTTAAATACGTATCTCCAAATATGTGGCGGTATATGTAATCATCCAGATCCTCAAACACGTCGTCGCTGAGGCTGTGATATTCGTCCATTTCCTCGAGGTACTCCTCAACGCCGCTGACGAAGTCCGTAAACAGCATCTGGTCGTGAATGAAGACGCCGTTATGGAAGAATCTATCGATGAAGCTCTCCAGCTCCCTCCAGTGGTGGAAATGCCCCACTTCTTTCTGCAAATAGCTGCGTAGGAGCTCGTTAAACTGGTCTGCGCGGATGGGATCCATGGCTTTGTTAAACAGACTCATGGACTCCTGATAGGCGCAGTCGAATACGCCGGAGCAGCCTTTGAGCGGCGCTTTCTGCCTCTGAGCGCCGGGTTTGCGCGTGTTGCGATCGGCGTGAAACGAGTCCAGGGTTGATTTGCGAGGATGTTGATGTAAAGGTTTCTGCGGCTGCCAGTCTTCGCCGCGCTTGTTTCCTTGCTCCTGCTGACGCTCGGGTTTGGCGTCGTGAAATCTCTTTTGATTGAAGACATTCGAAGCTGAGTTTTTAAAATGCCTGAAAGTGGATTTAAAAGAGTCGGAAAACTTCCGGAGGTTTTCCTTCACCGCCTCTTTGGCTTTCTTGATCTGCTCCTTGTGATGGTGCACAAACTCCTTAGTGGAGTTCTTCACAGCGTCGAAGGTTTCCTTCACTTTTCCCAGCATCCCGTCTTTGGGAATCTTGGTCTTCACATCCCGGTCGCCCTTCGCTCTCTCCTCCTTCGATTCCACATACAGTCTCTCCCAAAGATCGGAGCGCTGCTGCTCAAACTTCAGCTTATTCTCGAGCTCCTGAAGCCGCGTCTGCATTTCTTCGGTTTCAGGATCCGTCTTGCCTTCGATGTCTTCCTCCAGCTCCTCCTTCAGCTCGTCGGTCACCTTGCGCTCTTTATCGAGCTCCTTCCGCAGAACCTGGGCTTCGGCCATCAGCGTTTCTCTTTGGCTCATGAAGCTGCGCACTCTCTGTTTCTCCTCGTGTAAGTGGCCCTTCAGTCGCTGGTTCTCGGACACGATGGAGTCGGCCCCGGCTCCTCGCTCCTCCAGCTCTCGTATCTGTCCCCGTAGATGCCGCAGCTCCTCCTGCAGGGCCGACAGAGACGCCTCTTCTCGCTCCAGAGAGACTTTAAGGTGCTGGTTCTCCGCGGTCAGGTCGTTCTGCTGAGACTCCATTTTGCTTTTGGTTTGCGTCAGTTGCACGTATAAATCTTGTCTTTGGGCCTGTTTTCAAACAGAAAGTCAAACTGTTAACGTGGACAGTTCACATGCAATTTCCACTATCATGCAAACAGGTGGGGGGGGGGGGGGGGGGGGGGGGGGCGGATAGAGGACTTGCTCCACATATCATTTCTTTTTAAGATATTTGCTTTACATACTCATTTGTAGTTACTTTAAGGTATTTTAAACATGTTTTTTTATTACCTTATATGTGACCCTGGACCACAAAACTACATAAGGGTCAAGTTTTTGCCCATTCTTTCTTTTAATTGATGTATGGTTTGTTATGATAGGACAATATTTGGCTGAGATACAACTATTTGAAAATCTGAGGGTGCAAAAAAATCTAAATATTGAGAAAATCATCTTTAAAGTTGTTCAAATGAAGCCCTTAAATGCATATTACTAATTAAAAATTACATTTTGATATATTTACGGTAGGAAATGTATTAATTCATGAAGATGCAACATGATCTTTACTTCATATCCTAATGATTTGTGGCATACCTGTAAACATTTATAATTTTGACCCATAAAATATATTTTTGCTTATTGCTACAAATACACCCGTGCTACTTAAGACTGGTTTCGTGGTCCAGGGTCACATATATCCAATACTGTAAAAATAAAACAATATTTTTTTTGTAAATCTTGTTGCAACATTTTACAAAAATCAAAATAGAATATATTTGGTCAAGATCCCATGTTATAAAAGATGAAGTGCTCTGCAGGCTACTGAAGACAATATTGTCTGATTAGCTGATCTCTCTCTCTCTCTCTCTCTCTCTCTCTCATTCTCTCTCTCTCTTTCTCTCTCTCTCTCTCTCATTCTCTCTCTCTCTCTCTCTCTCTCTCTCATTCTCTCTCTCTCTCTCTCATTCTCTCTCTCTCTCTCTGGTTCTCTCTCTCTCTCGTTCTCTCTCTCTTTCTCTCTCTCTCTCATTCTCTCTCTCTCTCTCTGGTTCTCTTCTCTCTCGTTCTCTCTCTCTCTCTCTCTCTCTCGTTCTCTCTCTCTCTCGTTCTCTCTCTCTCTCTCTCTCGTTCTCTCTCTGGTTCTCTCGTTCTCTCTCTGTCTCTCTCGTTCTCTCTCTCTCTCTCTCTCTCTCTCGTTCTCTCTCTGGTTCTCTCGTTCTCTCTCTCTCTCTGGTTCTCTCTCTCTCTCGATCTCACTCTCTCTCTTCTCTCGTTCTCTCTCTCTCTCTCGTTCTCTCTCTCTCTCTCTCTCGTTCTCTCTCTCTCTCTCTGGTTCTCTCTCTCTCTCTCGTTCTCTCTCTCTCTCTCTCTCTGGTTCTCTCTCTCTCTCTCGTTCTCACTCTCTCTCTCTCGTTCTCTCTCTCTCTCTCGTTCTCTCTCTCTCGTTCTCTCTCTGGTTCTCTCGTTCTCTCTCTGTCTCTCTCGTTCTCTCTCTCTCTCTCGTTCTCTCTCTGGTTCTCTCGTTCTCTCTCTGTCTCTCTCGTTCTCTCTCTCTCTCTCGTTCTCTCTCAGACCTCAAATTTATCCTTTTAGACATCGTTTCTGAAGTAAAGAGT
>CM049824.1:2295000-2322500 GCA_027422435.1 Schizopygopsis pylzovi
ATCAGAGCCAATGTCATGAAAACTGTGTAATCAGACCCAATGTCATGAAAACTGTGTGTTATCAGACCCAATGTCATGAAAACGTACTCGGTTACTATCGTAACCTCGGTTCCCTGAGATACGGAACGAGTACTGCGTCTTGTAAAGACGCATATGGGAAAATGCCTTTTTTCTCCTGAACTGAAGTCTTATTTAATCACGCAGTGAAACTGCACGACTATTGGTTCGTGCAGGTGTAGAAAAACGAACCAATGGGTCGGCAGCGGAGCTGCACGAACCTATGGCGACGATACGCGCCAATATTCCCGCCGAAACGGGCGGGGCATCTGGCTATATAAGCGGTCGTTTCGCCATAGGATCCTCAGGTTTACTTCGACTGAAGCGACGACTGAGTCGTGCAGCTACCTGGCACGGCAAAGTACGCAGTACTCGTTCCGTATCTCAGGGAACCGAAGGTTACGATAGTAACCGAGTACGTTCCCTATCGATACTCCACTCGTACTGCGTCTTGTAAAGACGCATATGGGAACTGAATTTAATCAGCGCCGTGCTAGGGTAGATGAACGACTGTATATACTTCCATAAACATAAATGCCCATAGGGAAGTAAGTAGTATACTTCAGAGCTAAAGCGAGCTAAACTCATAGAGGTCGTGCTCGAGCCTGGATAATCGTTCCACTTCTGTATACTCAGTTAACCGGAGTATGCAGGGTGCCAATTAGAGAGCCTGAGCGCATTGCGGTCAAGAAATCTCTGACAGGATTGTTCCCACAGCGTATGTGTACAAGCTCATCTAATGCAGAGAGGACTCTGGCCTGTAAGGCCGGTATGTCCAGGTTATAAAACCTAGCAAATGTGGACGGAGTGGCCCAGCCAGCCGCCGTACAAATCTCTGTAATTGATACACCGCTAGACCACGCCCATGACGAGGCGATGCCTCTAGTCGAATGGGCTCGTACTCCAATGGGGCATTGCAGGCCCAAAGAAGAGTATTGCCAGCATGACAGCATCCACTATCCACTTAGAGAGTCTCTGCTTCGTGACCGGATGTCCTTTGTGCGGTTACCGAAGCTAACAAAGAGCTGTATCGTATGAAGATTAACTCCCGGTCCTCCTCAGACGGAGGAAGCGCGGCAGAGCGTGATGACCTGAGCTCTGAACGGGGTTGAAAGTACCTTAGGTACATAACCATGCCTTGGTTTCAGGACGACCTTGGAGTCGTTAGGCCCGAATTCCAGGCAGGCAGGGCTAGTAGAGAGCGCCTGCAGGTCTCCAACTCGCTTAAACCGACGCTAGTGCTAGTAGCAGAGCAGTTTTCAGCGAAAGTGACCGGAGGTCCGTAGACTGTAGCGGCTCAAAAGGAGGGCCTTTCAAGGCCCTCAGTACAGTGGGCAGATCCCATGTAGGGACAGTAAGGGGCCGAGGTGGATTCAACCTCCTGGCTCCCTTCAGAAAACGGACAACTGAGTTGTCTCTGCCTACCGACTGGCCCGCTATAGGGGCATGAAAGGCCGCTATAGCTGCTACGAACACCTTGAGTGTAAGAGTGAGAACGTCCTTTATCTAGCAGTTCCTGCAGAAAGGACAGAACCACCGCTAACTCAGAGGTAGAGGGGTTTTCACCACGGTTGAGGCACCAAGTGGAGAAAACAGACCACTTAAGGGCATAGAGGCGTCTCGTAGACGGGGCTCTAGCCTCAGAAATGGTGTTTAACACTCGCTCTGGGAAGCCAGTAGGCTCCCATTGAGCGGCCAAATGTAGAGAGCCCACAGCTCGGGTCGAGGGTGCCATATTGTTCCGTTCGCCTGAGAGAGGAGATCCCGTCTCAGGGGCACGGGCCAGGGGGCTGCTGTCAGTAGCTGAGTCAGCTCTGACAACCAAGGTTGGTTCCTCCACAAGGGGGCCACCAATAGCACCTTGTGACCCTGTTCCCTGATACGCCTGACGACCTGTGGAAGCAGGGCGATCGGGGGAATGCATAAAGGAGGAGGTTGGGCCAATCGTGGGCCAACGCATCCCTGTCCTTCGAATAATAAGTTGGGCAGTGAGAGTTGTCTTTGGAGGCGAAAAGGTCTACTTCTGCCTTGCCAAAGGTCTTCCAGATCTTCTGAACCACCTGCGGATGGAGCATCCACTCCTCTGAGGGGACATTGCTCCGAGATAACATATCTGCTCCTTGGTTCAGTCTGCCCGGCAGGTGTGCTGCCCTCAGCGAGCGCAGGTTGAGCTGAGCCCATTCCAGAAGGCGCTCTGCCAGAATAAAGAGGCGCTTCGAGGAGACACCTCCCTGGTGATTTATATAGGACACCACGGACATGTTGTCTGAGCGAATCAGCACATGGCGTCCTTAGTCCGGCAGGAAAAACTGGCAGGCTCGACAAACTGCTAGCATTTCCAAGCAGTTGATGTGGAAGCCGCTCTCCGTCTTGACCAATGGCCGAAGGTCGGTTTGCCTTCGCACAGCGCCCCCCAACCTGTGTTGGAGGCGTCTGTCGTGACAACTTTCCTGGTGTGGACCAACCCCATGGCCACGCCCTTCTCCATCCACCGTGGGTTCTTCCAGGGGGTCAGGGCTGTTACACAGGCCTGATTCACCCTGATATGCAAGCGTCCGTGACGCCATGCGTTGTGTGGAACCCGTGGTTTCAACCAGCGTTGAAGGGGGCGCATGCGGAGCAGGCCCAGCTGTAACACTGGCGATGCTGCGGCCATAAGGCCCAGCATTCTCTGAAACACTTTGAGTGGGTAGCGGTGTCGCTCTTGAAGGTGGCCGCGAGTTTCTGAATGGCCAGAGCGCGTTCTGGCGCTATCACCGCTCTCATGTGAGCTGAGTCCAGAACTGTACCCAGGAACGATATTCGTTGGCTGGGAGACAGTGCGCTTTTGGCGAAATTGACCCTGAGCCCCAAGCGCTCTAAGTGGCTGAGGATGAGGGTTCTGTGTGAAAGTAGTTCCACCTCTGACTGGGCCAGAATGAGCCAGTCGTCGAGGTAGTTGAGAATGCGGATTCCCATCTGTCTCAGAGGGGAAAGAGCCGCGTCCATGCACTTTGTAAAAGTACGGGGGGCCAGAGACAGCCCAAAGGGTAGGACCGTGTACTGGTAAGCCACTCCCTCGAAGGCGAATCTCAAGAATCGAAATATAACGGGGCTATCTGGATGTGAAAGTATGCATCTTTCAGGTCCAGAGAACAGAACCAGTCCTCTGTGCAAATCTGCGAGAGGATCTGCTTCAGTGTGATCATCCTGAACGGCCGTCTCATGAGGGCGTGATTCAGGCGTCTGAGATCGAGGATGGGCCGGAGGCCGCCATCCTTTTTGGGGACGAGGAAGTAACGGCTGTAAAAGCCTGACTCGCTCAAAGCTGGAGAAACCATTTCTATGGCTCCTTTTTCCAGCAGCGTCATCACCTCTGAGCGCAGAACGCGAGCGTTCTCGCCCTGCACCGAGGTGGACCCCCCTAAGGGGGGGTCTTGGAATGAAAACATATTTGGGGGGAAATTCCCTTAAATATATATACTTTTTTAACAATTAAATATTATACATGTTAAATAAAATCTATATTCACTATATAACCACTTTATTTGTGTTAGAATCTTTCATTATTTCTTGTTGGTTGCTTAAAGGAAAAAAAATCGGTATCGAAATCGGAATCGGCCAGTTTGCTCCAAAAAAATCGGTATCGGAATCGGCCACGAAAAATCATGATCGGTGCATCACTAGTTAAATCACAACGGAAAGGTACCAAGTACCCATAAGCTTTGGGGCGCGGGCCCTCCGGCGGGGCATGGGGCCGGGGGGGGGGGACCGTGGGGGAAGGGTTGCGGGGGGTGGGACCTTAACTTCGCAAGCGGGAATGAGAGCCCCTCCGGCGGCCTCGTGGGTGGAAGTCCCGGGGTGCCACCGCACCCAGCAGCGTGGGGTTCTCCGGGGGCCTGCACCTTTTCACGGAGAGGGGAGCATGGAAGGTTGGGCGCCCGAACCGGGCGGCCAACCTACTTGGGAATGCCCGTTGGGGGGAACGGGGGGCCCACGCTCCCAACTGGGGGTGAAAAGGGAAGAAAGGGCGTTACGAAACCCCTTTTTTCGCCGAAAAGGGGGGGGGAAAAAGGACCGCGGTTCCGGAAGCGGCCCCAGGTACTTTTTAAATCGGAGGCGAGGGTAGGCGGGCGAGGTGAAGAAAAGCGAACTCCCCCCTTGGGATGCGTCCCCTGTTTTTCACATTTAAATTGAAAAGTTTCCTTAGGGAACCAAAAACCAAAAAAAAATCAAAATAAAATCAAAATCAAATCAAAATCAAAATCAAAAGTAAGGTACAAAAAAAAATTTAAAAAAAAAACCTTGTATTTTTTTAAAATAATATAATTCCAAAAAAAAAAAAAAATATTTTAACTTAATTAAAAATTATAAAATATTTATTTTTTTCAAAAAATTAAAAATTAAATCTAATCTTATTAATTCACCAAAAATTTCAAATTATTAAAAAAATATATTTAATATATTTTTAATGTTTATTAAATTAAATATAAATTAAATTAAATTAAATAAATTAAATTAAATTAAATTAAATTAAATTAAATTAAATTAAATTAAATTAAATTAAATTAAATTAAATTAAATTAAATTAAATTAAATTTAAATTAAATTAAATTAAAATTAAATTAAATTATTAAATTAAATTAAATTAAAAAAAAAAAATATTTTTATATTAGAAATTTTTATTACATAAAACAAGGAATTTTTTGATAAAAAAATATTTAAAAAAATTTTTTTTTTTTTTAAAGTTTTTTTGTTTTAATAATAAATAATTTTAAAAAAATATTAAAAATAATTTGTTTTTCACATTTTTTGTTGCCATTCCTTCCATAAAACAATCAAAAAAGGTTCGAATCCACCAAACCTGATAAAGTGTTACGAATAAAAAAAAATTGGAAAAATATTTTTTTTTCTTTTTAAAATTATTCAAAGGAATTTATTTTTTGGGGTTTTTTTTTTTTTTTTATTTTTTTATAAAATAAATAAATAAAAACTAATTTTTATTGTTATTTTTTTTTTTATTAAAAAAAAACAACAAATAAAAACAATCATGCTTTTCTTTAATTTGTAAAGTCAGACTTAAAAAAAAATCCTAATTACGTCATTGCAGTGGTGTTAATATGCATGAAAACATGTTTCCACTCACTCGTCTCCGACTCTCGAAACGTGTACTGGCTGCTCGACGAGCTTCCGAGATAGAGCTCCTCACTTCCTGTTTCCTCCTTCTCCTTAGCCACAGGCTCCTCCCACGAGTCAGGCTCCGCCTCCCGAGAGTCCGCCAGCATGATGATGTCAGAGTTCTCACTGGAGGAGCAAAGGATCACATGTTCTCCTCCACCCGCCTGCAAGAAAACATAAAAGCCACTTCTTTAATCCGGATTACTGGAGAATTCCTCTCTTGCCAGGACATCATTTTCAGGTTTAATCGCACCTCTCGGGCCGGTTCCGCCTCCACCTCACCTCTCGGTGTGAGATCTAGTGAAGAGTCTCCCAAACTCTCCTCGGCTGAAAAAACAAGCTCAAATATTTCAAACATGTTTGACCACATTACACTCATCCGTTTACGTTTGTGTGCTGACACACATGATTAACCACACATGAGCAGTACTCATTAAATTCATGCCACAAACCCTGACCTCTAAAACCACATAAATAGTTGTGTCTTTATTCATTGTGAATGACATCCTCACCATCAGGTACATCCGGAGCGCAGCTAACCGCACCATCCTCACACTCTACAGCGTTATCCGGCCCCAGCGTCTCAATATCTGAACCCTGTAACACACACAAATACAGTCACTATGGCTTTTAAAAGAAAGTTTTTGCTAAATAAACAGAATAAAAAACAGCTTTGTTGTGACAATATTTCTATACATTGTGTGTGTCTGTGTATGTATAGACAGACAGACAGAGACAGACAGACAGACAGAGACAGACAGACAGAGAGATAGAGAGACAGAGAGACAGACAGAAAGATAGAGAGACAGACAGACAGACAGACAGACAGACAGAGAGACAGAGAGACAGACAGACAGACAGACAGACAGACAGACAGACAGAGACACACAGACAGAGAGACAGACAGACAGACAGACAGAGAGACAGACAGACAGACAGACAGACAGACAGAGAGACAGACAGACAGACAGACAGACAGACAGACAGAGAGACAGACAGACAGACAGACAGACAGACAGACAGACAGACAGAGAGAGAGACAGAGAGACAGACAGACAGACAGACAGACAGACAGACAGACAGAGAGACAGACAGACAGACAGACAGACAGACAGACAGACAGACAGACAGACAGAGAGAGACAGACAGACAGACAGACAGACAGACAGACAGACAGACAGAGAGATAGACAGACAGACAGACAGACAGACAGACAGACAGACAGACAGAGAGACAGACAGACAGACAGACAGACAGACAGACAGACAGACAGACAGAGAGACAGACAGACAGATAGAGAGACAGACAGACAGACAGACAGACAGACAGACAGACAGACAGACAGACAGAGAGACAGACAGACAGACAGACAGAGAGACAGACAGACAGAGAGACAGACAGACAGACAGACAGAGAGACAGATAGAGAGACAGACAGACAGACAGACAGACAGACAGACAGACAGACAGACAGAGAGACAGACAGACAGACAGACAGACAGACAGACAGACAGACAGACAGACAGACAGACAGATAGAGAGACAGAGAGATAGAGAGACAGACAATCTCACAAACAACATGTTATATTTAAATCCAAAATGAAGAGTATATATGGAGTATCATCAATCAAAAATATGTAAATGAGCTTCATTGTCATGAAAATAAATATTATAATTTAGGTATACAAGTAAATAAATTATAAGTTGTATAAATATAATTTATATAATATATAATTACATATATAAATACACACACACACACACTTAACATTATTTATAATGTTTTTATTTTTTGTACTATGTTTTTTACGTTAGACTCACAAAGAGAATAGCTCATATTTCTCTCCAAAATTAAAAAGGATGTCTAATGATTATCAAATATGAGCCAAAAATGTATCAATCAAAAATGTGGAAATTAGCTTAATTGTCATAAAAAATAAAGCAGTAGGCTAAAAGTAGGCTCCTTTTTTTAAGCAAAATAATTTATTATTTCAATTTTTAGATTTAGGAGTAAAATATGGCCTCAGATGTGCTCTTCACCCGGCAGAGGACTGTAAAAGAATAACTCAGATTACAGGTAAACCCGATGGGTAACATTCGAAACAATAACACATGATTGACCTCATTACTAATGACTGTCCATCCGCAGGACGACTCCGTGTCACTGGAGCTGTCGGACATCTCTCATACAGCTACAGACAGAACCACATGGACTGTGAAACAAAAACACACATTTGACTGTTATTTCAACCTCTCATCAGTGCTGTTGTCCTCTGTAATGATGTGCACCTGAACGCTCGTTTATGGGATGAAATGTCAGGTTGACCCTGTCACTGGTAAATGATTATTCTGCGTTTGCAGAAGCCATGTGAATAGAGGTCTTGGTAAACAAAAAGGCACAAATAAAGAAACTTCTCATCATTACACATCTGAGAGTTACGCTGAAATCTGACGCAGTCTGCTGTATCTTCATGCAAAACCTTTATAAACGCATAAAGTATTGCATTTTCAAGTTCATAAGGAGTCTGTAACAACACGCAGACTGAGTAAATAATCTCAGAGCCCTCGTTTCGAGGTGTACTGTGTCTTTAAAAAGCAGATCTGAGTCAAAACTGTCATCTGGTTGTTTCACTGGTTTGTTTTTCAGGAAGAGCATGCAAAAATAACACACTCTGGTTTGTTAACCATCCAAAAAACAGAAGAAGAGAGACATTACCACACACATCACCATCCAAACAAAACCACTGCAACAGATCTTAATGAGTGCAAGAGCATCCCATGCATGATATTTAGGTGCTTTTTAGTGTTATAGATCAGGGGGTTTCAAACTAACCACAAAGGAGGGCTAGAACGTCCATGGAAGTTTGAAAAAAAATAATTAATAAATATATAAGATTAAATCTAACGAAATAAATTTGATTAATAATAAAAAAAATATATATATACAGATTACACACACATTTAAATTAATAATAAAATGTGATTAAAAATAAATAATCTAATACATATAAAATATAATACAAATAAATTAGTTTTAAATCAATAAATGGCTAAAAATTATTATTATTTTTTTTTACTTAAATAAATAATACATCTAACGTTTAATTTTAGGACGGGGGTCTCTCAGACGAAGATAATCATATTTAGGAGTCTGTAAAAAATTACATCTAAAAAATTAAACCCCCCTTTTATAGGTGGATGGATGAAGCAAAACGGGGTTTTTCTTCTAAAAAACATGACAATATGGTTTAAACTGCCAAAAATAAAAAGATACTACATAAACACGACAACTGTGAGCGGTTACTATTGCAGAATACGTCTTGTTTGATCTTATGCTCGCAAATAAACTCGAAGCAGGAGACTCCCAGAATCTAAAGTTAGATGTATAAAGTGCTAAACTCAACATTTGATTCAGTGCGTGAACTGAACTGTTGAACTTTAGAGATTAACAGACATAATGACTAACACATAACGTTAGCGGAATATGAATGAGTCTCTTTAGTCTGTCAGTAGTGCTATGGATGGCTTTAAACTGCATTCGGCGCGTTATATGTCGTCCTTACCTGTTTTAGAGGTAAATTGCAGCGGGAGACAGGAAGAAAGCAAACGTCCTCTGAGCAAATCTACCGTTAAAAACGTCACGCCTCTTCAACTGAGCCAAAACATCAACATCACAACACGGCGGCGGCGGGCTGCCGAGAGGAAGATGCATGGGAGTTGTAGTTTTACACGTAATCATCCTTTTACAGTCTTCAACTCTAAAAACTACATTTCCCGAGATTTCCGTATCCTGTGAGTGACTCGGAATTTTTAAAGTGTCTATGTTTGCGTAGTTGCGGATTGGTTTAATCTATCTAACAGCAATTCCGACGTTTATATTTAATTTCCTAATAAATCTCGTTGATTGTAGGTTGAAATGTTAGTTTTTAATGCTGTTTTGTTCACGCGCAGGCGCAGTTGACGTAAGCGCTCATTGCCATAGAGACGTCCTTACAACACAAGCGTTTGAACGTCAAAACTGGTAAACTGCATTTCTTATATTTATACTTAGTTTAGAAGATTAAATTGATATTTTTCATCTTTGTGTCATATTTAAAGTGCGCTAAAAACAGTATGAATAAATTATAAATAATGTGTAAAATATTATAATATTACATTTTAGTAAATAACAATTAGTTAAAAATATAAAAGTGTTAATTGCATCTAAAAGTGTTAACATTTAGAGAAAACCTGCGTAGAAATTTACAAATAATAACAATAACAAGATTAAATTAACTATCGGTCTTTGATTAAATAAATCAAATTTGGATCAAATAATAATAAATAATCAACATTTGATTAAAATAAATATATTTAAAAATCAGTTTAAATAAATATAAAATAATAAATTAATTCATTAAAATAAATAAATGTGATTTAATTATATAAATAATACATTAAAATAATAAATACATTCATTAAAATAAATACATAAAATGTGATTTAACTATATAAATAATACATTAAAATAATAAATTAATTCATTAAAATAAATAAATGTGATTTAATTATATAAATAATACATTAAAATAATAACTACATTCATTAAAATAAATAAATAAAATGTGATTTAATTATATAAATAATACATTAAAATAATAAATTAATTCATTAAAATAAATAAATAAATACATAAAATGTGATTTAACTATATAAATAATACATTAAAATAATAAATTAATTCATTAAAATAAATAAATGTGATTTAATTATATAAATAATACATTAAAATAATAAATTAATTCATTAAAATAAATAAATGTGATTTAATTCTATAAATAATACATTAAAATAATAATTACATTCATTAAAATAAATACATAAATAAATTAAATGTGATTTAACTATATAAATAATACATTAAAATAATAAATACAGTCATTAAATGTAATAAATAAATAAAATGTGATTTAACTATATAAATAATACATTAAAAGTATACAATTATTACACAATTTATTGTACAAATAAAAAAAGTTAAATACTTTACAGTTAAAAATGTAAGTTAAATTAATTTGCATATCCAAATAAATATTAGAGAGACTATTTACCAGCGGTTCAGAGTTTATAGCGTTATATTATCTGCATTTTAACACCGGGAATTGCATTGATTATGTTCTTTATATCATATTTTTTAATAACAGAAAAACTAGGGAAATAATATTGAATTAAGCAATGGTCAATAAGAAGGTAAATAAAGCAAAAGTTCCTAAAATGATTAGCTGGCTTTGGTGACTTCAATAATAACTCATTAATAGTGTTCCTGTGGCTCAGTGGTAGCGTTAGCAGCGCAAAGGTTGTGGGTTCGATTCCCAGACACACATACTGATAATGCAAATGTACTGTAAGTCACTTTGGATAAAAGCGTCTGCTAAATGCATAAATGTAATACTTGATGTCCTGTCAGCTGCAGTCATAATGAATCCGGAGCACAGGGTGCCGTGTGCTACTCCTGGAAACCCCGTCTTCTCCTGCGTGATCAAACCCGGATCTCCCCCGCTGGACCTGCTGTATAAGACCACATCCAGCGACTACGGCGCTCGATCGCCCACGTTTGAGTCCTCGCCCTGTTCCTATCACCCCATATCCCAGAGCTTCTCGCAGCACCTTGGGTTGTGTGGCATGCTCCAGGACAAGTCCTTCAACACCAGCTTGGACCACCGCTACGTGTATATCCCAAACTACAAGCTTTAAGAGAGAGTGACCAAACACTTTTACTGTATTGCATTACGTCTGATCCTTCACTCAAGACAGGTCTTGTTTTGTTGTTATTGATCGTTTTAACCTTGATGCATGTCCAGTATTGTGTGTGTTTGATGGATATGACAGAAATAAACATCCACTCATGAAAGCACGTTTAGTTTTATTACTGTCAAAGTTACAAACTAGTGCACAATAAGTTTTTGTTCACATAATAATATATGTGTGTACTGTGTATATTTATTATGCATATATAAATACACACACATCACATACATGCAGTGTCAATGTTTTAATTCATTTTGATGAATACTGAATCTGTTTTTTGCGAGTGTGATGAATTAATACACATTCATATTTAGTCTAGATTAGATCTACAGTAAGATCATGTTCACACGGCGCACTCAGTCAATAAATGGAGAAAAATAACTCAGATATTTTCTAGTAACTCTACTAGTTACTTGAAAAAAGTAATATTATTACGTAACCCGCGTTACTTGTAATGCGTTACCCCCCCGACACTGATAATAACTCATATGGGAACTGTTTAAGAGTTATTTTCAGCAGATGTCAGATTGGAAGAACCTGGATGAAGACTGGTGGGACGATGCGTATAAGCTGTTTCCTGAAAGTGAACCAGTAACGATGACTCTGAGACACGTTGCTCTCTATTTAAGCGGTCGGAGATGGAATGATTACGGATTCCACCGGGACACACGCGTTCCTCTCACCGGGGAATGCCGTGGTGTTTCTAGAAAGGCCATTCTGGGGGTGATTTCAAGAGCTAGAAGAATGGAGAGCGATACACCGGGCACTTTCTGAACCCGAGGATCTGGGCGGCAGTGACAAGGACCTTACTGGACTGATATATAACGAGGACGGCAACCCTAAAGCGTTGTAGAACAATATTAATGATAATGTTAATGAAAAAACATTTGTTCATAGCTTTTAAAAGAACCTTGCCAGAACGCTAGCCAGACTTTTCCTGTTATAATACCTAGGATTAATGTTTTTATAACGTGACTTTCCTTGTATTATTCTTCTTACTCTATCCATCTATATGTTTATAAGAGACTATTGTGTCCTGTTTGAGTCTTCAGACTGAGTATATGTTCTGCAACATAGAACTGAGTCCATAGAAATGATCAATTCTATTCATCATTAACTCAAGATCAAGTTTTATCTGTAATTACATAAAACAACTGATGTACTTCCAGTATTGTGCATGTGACCGCAATAAACTTCCATTCAAAAACACAAATGTCGTTTTATTGGGAAGATGAATACTATTAAGAGGAATATGATCAAAACCGGTCTTTATCATATAAGGAACCAGTGTTAAACACAAGTTCAGTTCAAGTACAGGTGCAACCTAGCTTTTCAGGAGCTGTGTTCACGTCGTGCCTTGTATGATCTCACGAATCTTGTCTGTGTCAGCTTGCAGGGCTGCGTTGTGTGGGTCGATTTTTAGAGCCGCCTGATAGTCCTGAAGACCTAAAACAAACATCAGATTGATATTGTGAAACACTTGCTGTATTTCGGGAAGCTACAAAGTTGTGTGGTAATCAAATCTTAAAACTCAAACGTCAAACGTTACACTTGCAGGACAAGAATGCAGATTTTATCACAATGTCATTTTTGGATTATGAAGAATGGCCAAATAACCCAGAATGCTTTGATGTCATGACTTATTTTTGATACAATTTTATTAAAAAATACTTATTTTGATATCTGTAAAACTGTGCTGAATATTTTTGTTCTGCGTAAGTAAAATGCTTTTGGCAAGACTGAATCCGAACAGCAAAAATATACAATCTGCATATCATAACAGAGGCCAATTTGATTAAAATACCAACTCAAGAATATCATTTCTATAATAGATAACATCGATAAGAGTTGATTTAACAGTGATTTCAGGTGGTAGATTTCTCCCACACTATACACATACAGATAACTGTGTGTTTATAAGACTGCAGAGGTTGATGTGTTTCACATCGTGATGATCCAGTACCTTCCACATAGAGCTCAAGCTCACAGAATGCTGTTCCACGCCTCACGTGAGCCTTCAGTCGGGCCGAAGCGTTCACAGCGACCGCAGGCTTCAGTAACTCAAGGGCCTGAGACAGTTCATGTGTGTCAATGTGAAGAGAATCAGTGCTCTGTATACAATCCAAAGTAACATAACGCATTACATTCCATAAAAAGTAACTATGTAACGTAATTAGATACTTTTTTAGAGAGTAACGCAATATTGTAACGCATTACTTTTAAAAGTATCTTTCCCCGACACTGCATACATGTATATATTTAAGAAATATATGTTATGTTTATAACTAAATATATTTATATATATAATATAAATTATATCAATATAAATATATACATGTAAATATTTTCAAAATATATACTGTATGTGAGTATGTTTATATATTCATAATAAAAAAAAATGTTTACAAAAATTACAATTTCATGTAGCAAATACGTGCATCATAATTTAAGGTTTATTAGACATAACTTTAGAACAATCATTGCTTCAAATAATGACAGATTTAAAACAACACATCAGTCTATTCATTTATCAAAGCAAAAGATCCTGTTTAAATATCAAACTAATATTGAGGATAAAGCTGGTTCTGTACTCGAGGAGAGAGCAGCATTGTTTTTAATAGTGTTTAGATCTGCTTGACCCAAAATAAATCCTGTCAGATATTTATGCACTGAAAAATAAATTATTAATTGATTTGACCAAAATTATATTTTAAGGTAAGTGGTTGCAATCAATTTATTTTAGTTAATTTAGTTGACTAACTTTCAAAAAAATAAAAAATTAAATGTAGCTAAAATAAATAATTTGCAACCACTTACCTTATTAGTGCAATTAGTATTTTATTTTGTTCATGATCAGTCATTAAGACAGCTAGCCAGGTGTACAGTCTATTAAGGACTGCTGTGCGTTTAATAGGAACTGTGTGATTTATCATTTTCAAAATGCATTTACAACAGACACCTTTGAAGCCACATTCCCAAAAATAAAAGTATAGATTAGCTGCTGAAATGATGCTTTGGCTGTCCAATAGTAGCATCTAGTGGTGAATATGTAATATGGCATCAGTGGTGAATATGTAATATGGCATCAGTGGATCTGCAGTCAAACTGGCAGCATCCCACGGGCTGTACTCTGTGCAGTATTACTCATACTTGTAGGCTATATGACACACATACGGATGTGACACAGTTCTTGATTCTCACTATCGGATCTCTACACAAAACTCTACTAAAACACACCTGTCTGTCTCACAGGCTCTCCATCATCTCATACAAGCAGTAAGTGTTTAAACCCAGTCTCCAGAGCGGTAGTAACTGATTATTAGTCATCTGTATAATATAATAGTAGAATGTTAAATGGATTAAGTTACTAACTACAGTTTATTAATGTAATTAGGAATCAGTAACGTACTACAACTGTGTTGTTGTTGTTGTGCTACAAAAATAAATACGAGACAACCCACAATGCACTGGGCTTGATCCGACTAAATCAGTCAAATAAACAGAGATATCTTGGTGTGGTTCTGACAAAAATAATAGACATTGTTCATTTCATTAACTTAAAATATTACTAAAAAATACATCCACTGTGATTTGCCTGAGCATAACCCTCATATGAAGGGTTTATATTTATACATAACCATCTGCTCACTGACATAATAACCAGTGTTGGGGAAAGATACTTTTAAAAGTGATGCGTTACAATATTGCGTTACTCCCTAAAAAAGAACTAATTACGTTACTTAGTTACTTTTTATGGAAAGTAATGCGTTACGTTACTTTTGCGTTACTTTCGGGTTACTTTTTAAATATGAGCAGGGCTTGATTGTTTGTTTTTAATACAAGAAGTTATATTTATAGCAAATATAAAAGCCTTTCACACCAAAAAGTGTGATGAATAAACCTCAGACTGAAGGACGAGTAAATCACGTCTGTACAGAAGAACACAGGAGAAGTTCAACACTCTTCAGCAATAAAACACAATGTTAGTTTATCTAAAGTTATGTTTGATTATTAATATGATTGAACTGATCATCAAAGGTCAGCAGCAAACACATCGTTAATAAAATGAGATTAGATATATTTGTGTTGTTTAACATATTTAATTATTGCAGGTTTGTGTCATATTCTGAGTTTGTATTTCACTGTTTTAATTCATTTTGATGAATACTGAATCTGTTTTTTGCGAGTGTGATGAATTAATACACATTCATATTTAGTCTAGATTAGATCTACAGTAAGATCATGTTCACACGGCGCACTCAGTCAATAAATGGAGAAAAGTAACTCAGATATTTTCTAGTAAGTTAAAAAGTAATGCGTTACTTTACTAGCTACTTGAAAACAGTCATATTATTACGTAACTCGCGTTACTTGTAATGCGTTACCCCCCCGACACTGATAATAACTCATATGGGAACTGTTTAAGAGTTATTTTCAGCAGATGTCAGATTGGAAGAACCTGGATGAAGACTGGTGGGACGATGCGTATAAGCTGTTTCTTGAAAGTGAACCAGTAACGATGACTCTGAGACACGTTCCTCTCTATTTAAGCGGTCGGAGATGGAAAGATTACAGATTCCACCGGGACACACACGTTCCTCTCACCGGGGAATGCCGTGGTGTTTCTAGAAAGGCCATTCTGGGGGTGATTTCAAGAGCTAGAAGAATGGAGAGCGATACACCGGGCACTTTCTGAACCCGAGGATCTGGGCGGCAGTGACAAGGACCTTACTGGACTGATATATAACGAGGACGGCAGCCCGAAAGCGTTGTAGAACAATATTAATGATAATGTTAATGAAAAAACATTTGTTCATAGCTTTTAAAAGAACCTTGCCAGAACGCTAGCCAGACTTTTCCTGTCATAATAACTGGGATTAATGTTTTTATAACGTGACTTTCCTTGTATTCTTCTTACTCTATCCATCTATATGTTTATAAGAGACTATTGTGTCCTGTTTGAGTCTTCAGACTGAGTATATGTTCTGCAACATAGAACTGAGTCCATAGAAATGATCAATTCTATTCATCATTAACTCGAGATCAAGTTTTATCTGTAATTATCTGTAATCTGTATTGTGCATGTGACCGCAATAAACTTCCATTCAAAAACACAAATGTCGTTTTATTGGGAAGATGAATACTATTGAGCAGAATATGATCAAACCGGTCTTTATCATATAAGAAACCAGTGTTAAACACAAGTTCAGTTGAAGTACAGGTGCAACCTAGCTTTTCAGGAGCTGTGTTCACGTCGTGCCTTGTATGATCTCACGAATCTTGTCTGTGTCAGCTTGCAGGGCTGCGTTGTGTGGGTCGGTTTTTAGAGCCGCCTGATAGTCCTGAAGACCTAAAACAAACATCAGATTGATATTGTGAAACACTTGCTGTATTTCAGGAAGCTACAAAGTTGTGTGGTAATCAAATCTTAAAACTCAAACGTCAAACGTTACACTTGCAGGACAAGAATGCAGATTTTATCACAATGTCATTTTTGGATTATGAAGAATGGCCAAATAACCCAGAATAACTCAACTTATTTTTGATACAATTTTATTAAAAAATACTTATTTTGATATCTGTAAAATTGTGATGAATATTTTTGTTCTGCGTAAGTAAAATGCTTTTGGCAAGACTGAATCCGAACAGCAAAAATATACAATCTGCATATCATAACAGAGGCCAATTTGATTAAAATACCAACTCAAGAATATCATTTCTATAATAGATAACATCGATAAGAGTTGATTTAACAGTGATTTCAGGTGGTAGATTTCTCCCACACTATACACATACAGATAACTGTGTGTTTATAAGACTGCAGAGGTTGATGTGTTTCACATCATGATGATCCAGTACCTTCCACATAGAGCTCAAGCTCACAGAATGCTGTTCCACGCCTCACGTGAGCCTTCAGTCGGGCCGAAGCGTTCACAGCGACCGCAGGCTTCAGTAACTCAAGGGCCTGAGACAGTTCATGTGTGTCAATGTGAAGAGAATCAGTGCTCTGTATACAATCCACATCATTTAAAATAGAGCACAAACAGTAAAACTGACCTGAGAGCTGTCCTCGATGGCTTTGTGAAGATTTCTCAGTTTGAGATGACAAGCTGCTCGGTTAGAGAATAAAGCCGGGATCTTTCTGTTGAGCTTTATGGCGAGATTATAAGCGTTGACGGCTGCCTGGTAGTTTCCAGCCATGAACAATTTACTGAAAAAGATGAGTATGATATTTAATGCTGCGTTTGTTTGATTGTTTTAAATAAATGACACTTTTGTTATAATGCAATCACATTCAGTCATTTGTCATGCACCTGTACACTACCATATTTTGTGGAAACGTCTCGTGGGGGGGGCGTATAAAGATCGCAGTCACTCAAATGATGAAAATGTTTTACCGGAAACAATCTATTATGCGACACCACAAGTTTCAAGGTTCTTTATTATTTGTCACATACACAATCATACAGGGTATAATCAGTAGTGAAATGTAGGTCAGGACAGGTCCGCTCAATGGAAAGTGCAAAAAAATAAATAATAATAATAAAATAGAAAATAAAATAAAATTAAAATAACATAAGCAATAAAACAATGAAACATAACACAAGAGAATATATATATAAATATAGGTGAGAATGAAAAAGGGAACAAATAATAAAATAAAATGAGATAAAATGTGCAATACAGTATACTGTGGATTAATAAATATTAATTAAAAAAAACACGGATGTGCAAGAGAATGTGCAAATAGGTTGTACCGGGTATGTACACATAGCAGCAGTGTGGATGATGGAGAATAATGGATGTGTAATATATAAACGATAGAACGATATATAAACGATAGAACATAATATGAAACCATAGACTTTTTATTTCGTCCATCCGATATATATCGTCATATCGCACAGCCCTACTCGTAGCTTTGTAAAATTACGGTTGAACCCCTGATGTGACTATTTAACCGAAGTCCTTCTATGTTTCTGGCTCTTGATCGCGTTCGGATCCTGTCTACGGAGGGTCAGAGAGCTCTCAGATTCATCAAAAATATCTTCATTTGTGTTCTGGAGATGAACGAAGGGCTTATGGGTTTGGAACGACACGAGGGTCAGTAATTAATGACAGAATGCTCGGGTGAAATATCCCTTTAAGTGTGATCGGTGAAACTCACTCGCCCTTCTCTTTCAGCCAGTCTGGGTTTCTCTCTTCCTCTCTCAGGTCGTCCAGTTCGGCCAGATCTGTGTCCACGGCTCTCCTGGCCTCCGCCTGCGTCTTCAACCACTGCTCACACACACACACGGACATAATGAGACTCTCGAAACATTTGAGTGCTAATCTATAATCCATAGATCTGACCTCTTCCTCCTCCGGGACACGAGACTCTCTCAGCGCGGTGGGAAACACTCGTGGAGTGAAGCTGATCTGAATACAGCCAGCTGATCTGGGAGCAGGCACATCTTTAGGTTTCTGTTTTCTGCTTCTCTGACCTAGCAAGAAAATACAGGAGCTTATT
This sequence comes from Schizopygopsis pylzovi, assembly GCA_027422435.1. Taxonomy (NCBI): domain Eukaryota; kingdom Metazoa; phylum Chordata; class Actinopteri; order Cypriniformes; family Cyprinidae; genus Schizopygopsis; species Schizopygopsis pylzovi. The sequence continues at coordinate 2,313,511 of CM049824.1, forward strand.
CAAAAATGTGTGACCCTGGAGCACAAAAGCAGTCATAAGCAGCACGAGTATATTTGTAGCAATAGCCAACAATACATCGTATGATTCAAAATTATACATTCTTCTTTAATGCCAAAAATCATTAGAATATTAAGTAAAGATCATGTTTTATGAAGACATTTTGTAAATTTCCTACCTTAAATATATCAAAACATAATTTTTGATTAGTAATATGCATTGCTAAGAACTTCATTTGAACAATTTTAAAGATTATTTTCTCAATATTTCGATTTTTTTGCACCCTCAGATTCCAGATTTTCAAATATTGTCCTATCATAACAAACCATACATCAATGTAAAGCTTATTTATTCAGCTCAATATGACTGGTTTTGTGGTTCAGGGTCACAATTATACATTTTTCTTTTATGCCAAAAATCATTAGGATATTAAGATCATGTTCCATGAAGATATTTTGTAAATTTCCTACCCTAAATATATCAAAACATAATTTTTGATTAGTAATATCCATTGCTAAGGACTTTATTCAAATAATTTTAAAGATGATTTTCTCAACATTTAGATTTTTTTTGCACCCTCAGATTCCAGATTTTCAAATATTGTCCAATCATAACAAACCATACATCATGGAAATATTGTTTATTCAGCTCAATAAAAAAATGAGCCTAATATGGTTTTGTGGATCAGGGTCACATATTATATATTTTGACTGCTTCTTTACTGTATTTCAAAAACAAGGAACAAGCGAGCATCATGACAGGTCCTGAGAAGAACAGCGTAACATTAGATCAGTTATGGAGTTATAGTTATAGTTATAGTTATAGTTAAAGTGTGTTCACCAGATGTAGTGTCACTAGTATTACGCATCGGCGTGACCGCAGGTGGAGCGTTTACACGCTCTGTTTTCTGATAAACTGGTTGGTTGTCGTGCGTGCCGGTCCCCTGCTGGTTTTCCTTTTCTTCAGCTGTCTTTCTCCAGAAATCCAGCTCTGCCGTAGCTCTCGCACACTCTTCATCCTTCATCTTCTGAATGCTGTCCCGCTCCTCGTTTTCAAGCTAAACACAGAGAATTCAACAGCAAGCTCATGTTAGAGACAACAGTCAAACACGTCAGAAATCATTCTGCATATATAGCAGAAACGCTTGTTTTGTTCACTGTGTGGAGACGTGCTGAAAGGCGTTCGGTCTCGTACTGTATCGCGTCCCGTGTCAGTGTCTGCGCTTGCTTGGACATGTATTGTGATAAAGGAAAGTGTGTTCAGCTGAATTGGAGTAGTGTTTTGTTAAATGGGTTTAAAAGCGTAGTTTACCGCGATCGAAGAGTGTAAAGACCATCGACTCCATCGGAAAGGGACACTGTCAAAGGATATAAGTATCGCTTTTATTTACTTCTTTCTTACGGCTTGTTTCACTTCTGTTTTAGTTTTTATAACCAATTCTTACTATGTGTAAGTTGTTGTTTGTTAGCATGTGTGTTAGACAGTGTTCTTTTTTTAGGATTACTGATAAAGTACTGCCGTCTGATTTATCTATTTTAATTTTAGATCAATTATGTATGAATTTATTATGTCTTTATAGGTACTTTCCTTAGTTTTAGTTTTAATACATTGTATTTATTTTTGTAACGTTACATCAACATACTACATGGAAATGAAATAACATATATATATATATATATTTGGGTGTTTGGCTTAGTTAGAATAATTTAATATTTCATATTTTGAAATGTTTTAGCTTTATTTTTTTTATTTAAATGTTTAGTTTTGAAATGTTGTTTGTATGCATTTGTCATTTTATTTAATTTCTCCATTTTCTTAAATGTGTATTTATAGAGTTTTAACTTATAGTTTTAGTTAATTGTTCTTATTTGTAAGTCGCTTTGTATAAAAGCGTCTGCTAAATGACTAAAAAGTAAAAAAAGTAAACTTGTGCACTGATTCAAAAACAGGTTGATCAAGAATAAATGATACAAAATCAATAATTTATACATTCTGGAAGATTTAGTTGTACTTGTTTTAATCTATACTGCTTCTATATAAATAAATAACACTGTTTTTGACTAGTTTATTCTCTTTAATCATCATTATGGGCAAATATGCATGCAAATACTTGTAATTTTCTGTATGTAACACAAAAGTTCAAGGTAAGACACCAGAACTGTCAAGGCGATGTGCATTATGTCTGTGTAAAAGCAGTAAATGTGAGAGTAAACACACTTGTATACCTTCATCATGGTTTCCAGCGCGTACTTCTTCTCCTGTTGAACCCTGGCAGCTTTGGCTTTACATTGTTCCGCTTCTTTCTCCTGAACTTTGAGAATGGCTTGTTCTCGGATCTGCTTCTGCTTGTCTTTATCTTTGGAATACAAATATACATCTTTAAAGCTAACTATATGCAGCATCTCGAGTACATTGCTATGTTGTGAAATAACTCCTACCAATGTTTGTGAAGAGCTGCTGCCATAATTCATCTCTCTTCTTCTGCAGTGTGAAAACTGCAACCCCGTTTCCAATCTTCGCTTCACTTTTCTCCTCATTTATTGGTCTGAAGAAGAAAACCTCGAACAGAAACGGAGGGAAACTCACCTGCAGACGCATTCAGAACACATGAGCGCGTTTCTCCGGGTATATATTTCTTAAAGTTTGACATTTAATGCTTCAAACCTGACCTTCAGATACTCGTCTGTGCAGATGACATGAGCGTTCGCGGGTTTCACTCCTTTTAAAGGCACGCTGATGTAAACGGTGTTCTGGTTTTGTGTCCATGTGTGATCTCTCACTATCAGCGGCATCTCTGAGTCTCCTGAGAGAAACGTAAACACTGGTTGCTACGACGGGACGGGTGGTTGCTAAGGGGCGGAGCGATGGATAGATGGCGGTTGGTTTTCTTCATCTTTTTCTCTCTAAATCTAGAAACTTTATCTTACTTTATAATATATAAAATAAAATCTGAAAATAAAAAACAATGTATAAAATAGTAAATATCAAAATGGAATAATATCATTAAAAAGTTAAATACATTAGCATATCAAAATAATATTTAGAAAAATAAAAATAAATATAATTTATTCTAAGTTAACCGTTATTACAGTTATATTATATGTATTTATAAGTGCTGCTTAATATTACCACAGGGAACTGCAAGTATCTTCAACAAAAAAAAACTTCATAAATACACAATCGCATATATAATATATATTATAATATATGCGCGATTATGTATTTATGAAGTTTTTTTTAAATAGCAGTGCTATTTATTATTTAGAATCAGTATAGATTAAAACAAGTACAACAAAAACTTCCAGAATGTATAAATTATTTTGTATAATTTATTCTTGATCAACCTGTTTATATATACACACACACATACACAAGTATGTATTTATATGGATATATATAGCATATTCATATAATTTATAAATATATTTAATATATAAACAGAACATTTATCTGAAATATATACATGCATGTGTATTTATATATACATAATAAATATACACAGTACACACATTATGTAAATCACATATATATATATATAATTATTATTATTTATTTGCTTAATATTACGACTGGAAACAGCACTCATCATTGTCTCCGATAAATACATAAATAAATACCGTTATTCAGAGTGCACAACGTACAATTATCTATTTTTGCTAAAATGGTTTATAATTAATTTGATATCTTATTGTGAGAGAATATTATTCCATATAAAACAAATCAGAGTTGTGCATCACTTCAGTCAAATTAATTGACATTGGTAGAGAAAATGTCTTTTTAAAATCAGTTTTATTAAACACAATATGAAGACTGAAACAGTTGAATTATGGCTTTGCCGAGGTTTCTCTATTAAACAAGATAAATATGTTACAATCTTAATTTACATTCAATAAACTGTACATGCTTTATTTTGATGATGCCACAAATGTGTTCTCTTCATATTGTTGGTTATTTAGTTTATTGGCTTCGTACATTCATTGTCCTGTTATTCTCACGTCATATTGATAAGTGTGTAAATGATTCACTGCACAAGGCCATCAGCTCAGGATCGAAATATCATATTTAAAACATCACAACACATAAGGCACCAGGGATCAACATACAATAATTGTTATGTTATTTTGTCCTTCAGACACATTCTCACTAACATGAACATTGTCAGAAGTGCTTTGTTAATAAATGTCAGGGAAATATACGACGATTGTGTGTTGTGTGTGTGTGTGTGCTCACTGCTCCAAGTGTGTGTGTGTGTGTGTGTGTCCACTGCTCCAAGTGTGTGTGTTTGTGTGTCCACTGCTCCAGGTGTGTGTGTGCTCACTGCTCCAAGTGTGTGTGTGTGTGTGTGTGTGTGTGTGTGTGCTCACTGCTCCAAGTGTGTGTGTGTGTGTGTGTGTGTGTCCACTGCTCCAAGTGTGTGTGTTTGTGTGTCCACTGCTCCAGGTGTGTGTGTGCTCACTGCTCCAAGTGTGTGTGTGTGTGTGTGTGTGATCACTGCTCCAAGTGTGTGTGTGTGTGTGTCCACTGCTCCAAGTGTGTGTGTTTGTGTGTCCACTGCTCCAGGTGTGTGTGTGTGTGTCCACTGCTCCAAGTGTGTGTGTTTGTGTGTCCACTGCTCCAGGTGTGTGTGTGCTCACTGCTCCAAGTGTGTGTGTGTGTGTGTGTCCACTGCTCCAAGTGTGTGTGTTTGTGTGTCCACTGCTCCAGGTGTGTGTATGTGTGTGTGTGTGTGTGTGTGTGTGTGTGTGAGTGTGTGTCCATTGCTCCAGGTGTGTGTGTGTGTGTGTGTGTGCTCGTGCATCCACTGCTCCAGGTGTGTGTGTGTGTCCACTGCTCCAGGTGTGTGTGTGTGTGTACTGCTCCAGGAGTGTGTGTGTGTGTGTGTGTGCACTGCTCCAGGTGTGTGTGTGTGTGTGTGTGCACTGCTCCAGGTGTGTGTGTGTGTGCACTTGGATGGGTCAAATACAGAGAACACATTTCACTGCTGGTTATACTCTGTATAATTATGTATGTGACAAAAAAAATTATACAAAAAACGATATCCGATTATGGTAAAATGCTTAAATATCAGGAAAAATATCGGTAAACCGATATATCGGCCGATCTCTAAAGTTTACATTCACGACGCCACAGTGTTTCCCAGCTCAGTGGAAGAGACATACAGAGACACAAAACAAGGGAACGTGTGACGTTACACCAGAATCAACACTGATGGAGCTGGATTAACAACCTGCTAAATGGACCAAAAAAGGAGAAAATGATAGAGATGATATACGGCCGAATCGAACAAAAACACGTTCAGGTGATGCATCCAGACAGAGCTTTTTATTCATTTTTTAAAATTGTATTACAATGTTTTTTTCTATAAGCAATATTTATTGTATTGTATTTTATTGCATCATTTCATTTCGTTTCATTTGGAATGACCAGCACATGTTTTTTTCTCACCCATTCACCAATGAAAATTGAGTCATAAAATTAACAATTTTAGGACATAAATGGTTAAAAGTGCCGATGCACAAAGTGCTTTTGACTCCATAAATATATATATTTTTGTGCTGTTTCATGCCCCAAAATAAGGTCTTCAAGTAACAAACCTCCTCAATCTTGGCCAAAAAACCCTCAAATAAACCCAGTAAAGATTCAGAAATCTGTCAGATAACAAAACTTACAAAAGTATCAAGTGCTTTCCAAAGTTTCAACTTGTTCTCTGGCTCTGTTAATTCACTTCATTTGATCATAAAACAATCAACGAGACAAGCTGTTTGAAAATAAGAGTAATGAGAAGGAAGAAAAAGCAATATACAGCACATCCAGGATTATTGCTCACTCAGACTAAACTACACGCTGCTAGTACACAAGACACATGATACAGTAAATACTCTACAGCTACATTCAATGAGAAACACCCAGTCATGTGAACTATTAAACGATCAGCTTCTACAAAACCCGCTCAGCTCATATCAAGTGTTTGTGAAGAGCACCAGAGAGCAATCTGACAGATTGAACATCGTTCTGTATAAAGATCACGAAGAGCTTGAGTTACTCTGACCGTTACAGCTGTGATATAAAACCCAGCATCAGTAAAATCACAGATATTAAGAGAGATCGATCCACGTGGACATAAAACCAGCGTCAGAAAGAGTCGGTTCTGCGGGACAGATTCAACGTAGGTCCTTTCAGAAACACAGACACACCTGCAGATTTAAAGACACTACATTAGAGTCCACACAGAAACTAATACACCACACTTACAACGTTTGGGGACAGTGAGATGAGGTTTTCTTTTATCAAGGAGACACTAACGATGATTATAATAGGGCTGTGAAATCGATTAAGCGCATCGTTTCTGTCTACATAAGGTGTGTGTACTGTGTATATTTATTAATACAGTCAAGCCAAACATTATTTAGACACCAGATATCATTTTTGATATTTCTTTACTAGTGGGTGCAGGACACTATAGTTCATTTATGTAAGTAAGTATAGCAAAATAAAGTAAACTGTATGAATAATTTTTGGGTATAATATGTCACAGTGGACTACCAGTAAAAATGATAAATATAATTTGGACCAAAAATTATTTAGACACTTTAACCTGTCCATGTTTTGCTTAAGTGTTGTTTTTATTGCTAATGCAATCTTTTACACACAGACGGAACATAATGAAGCATTGCTTGGTAATAGTGTTATTAAGTTGGCTTGTGAAAGCCAACTTACTGAAATCCTATTTAAACTTATTATTATTATTCTTCTGAGACTAAATTTCTGACTGCTACTCCTCCTAGAGCTTTAACTCTACAGACTCCAAACTCAGCCCAAATCTTCAGACTGATCTCGCGGGGTGTGCTATATCTTTTCTAAGCAATCGGGTTTATGCTAATCGTACAATTAGCGAAAAACCGCGCAAAAAAACGCATCGACAATGCATTGCGGCAAACTTCGACGGGTTGTAGCGCAGAGCGAGAATTTCGTAGAAACTTGTGAATCACAACATTTGAAGAGGCTATCAAGCTGAGCGAGAACATACCCCGCAGTGGGGTATAAGTTTTACCCCTGGGGCGCAAGAGCCCCCCAAAAATGTCCCATAGACTTACATGGTGAGGGGACCGCCCATGAAATAGCATATACGTTTAAACTACAATGGTAATTTACATAGGAAATGATCTATTGACTCTTTCTATCTACTGACTCTATCTATCTATCTATCTATCTATCTAAAATCATGCTAGCAACATGCTAGCAACATGCTAATCATGCTAAAATAATGCTAGTCACATGCTAATCATGCTAAAATAATGCTAGTCACATGCTAATCATGCTAGCAACTAGAGTTGAGCCGGATACTCGGCTGAAACGAGTATCCGGTACGGATAAAGCACTTTTGCCGAGTACGAGTATCATACGAGTAATACGAGTCAATATCTGTGCTCGGATTGAATACAAATTCTCATTGGGTAGCTGACTGTGTCTGCGTTCTGTGATAGGCTAGTCACAGCGCCCCTCTCCTACACACATACAAGTTTAGGGGCCGCTCACATATCGCGTCTTTTGCGCGCTCAAGTTCGTTATTTCAAATGTAGAAGCGCGGTATGCGCGCTCATAATGGAAGCGACGCGCTCGCGGTGTGACGCGCTCGTTTTTTCCAGGCGCGTCCGTGCCGCAAGATAAAAACATCTCAACTTTTCAGAATGCCGCAAGCGCACCGCACCTTCTTGTAACGGAGAGCGCAGCTGATGGTTGCTTAGCAACGACAATCGCCTCCGGAGCGCAACCGCCCGAGCGCTTTGGAAAAAAAGGAGAAAGCAGCGCGCCTAGCGTTTTCCACGCGTTTTTAGGCGCGATATGTGAACGACCCCTTATTGTGTTGCTGTGTCCCGCTCTGCTCACTCAAACACAGAACACTGAGAAGAGAACAGCGCGCTCTCTCTCTCTCTGTCTCTCCCTCAGTCACTCAGGTTCGCGTGTTTTTTCCGTTAACGTTTAGGGTTTCTTCAGCTTCAGGTTTGTTTTTTACTTTGGTTTGTAGTACTTACTTATTAACCAGTAGAGTTTTGGTAAACGTGGGGTTTTGTTCAGACGTGGTGCTTGGTAGAATGCGATTTTTTTTTTCTTTTTTAAACCTTTTAAACCAAGAGAGTGTCTGACACTTTCTTGCTGTATTTCATTAAAAAAAAAGGAAGTAGTGGTATAAAACTATATTACAAATTAATTAGCTACACACACACACACACACACACACACATACCTGGTGTAAAAAAAAAAAAAAAAAACAACAAAAAAAAATTCACACTGATCATAAAAAAATGTAAAGTTAAAAAAAGAAAGTTATGTTGAGATGAAAACTCTTGTTCATTACATTTTACTTCATAATTGCAACCGCATGTGTTGTATTCATTGTTGCAAAACTTGTTCTGTATATAGTTCGTTTGTTATCGTGATGAAAAGCATTGATCTGAAGCTTAATGCTGATGCTGTCATGTAAATAGTTTTCTAATCAGCAATAAATATAACAATTTCTGATCAACCCATATCAATTGCATGCTTAAAATAACATACCGGTTAAAGCCCCGCCCATTTCAAGACAACCCGACCCACTTCCAGGTTAAATCCCGCCCACTTCCGGGTTAGGCCCCGCCCAGTCCGAGTACGGATACAGATACAGATAATTCATATGGTTAACAGATACAGATACAGATACAGATAATGCTTGTACTCGCTCATCCCTACTAGCAACATGCTAATCACGCTAGCACAACCTGCTAAAATCATGCTAGCAATATGCTAGCAACATACTAATAATGTTAGCAACATGCTAATCATGCTAAAATCATGCTAACAACAATGCTAATCATGCTAAAATCATGCTAGCGACATGCTAGCGACATGCTAATCACGCTAGCAACATGCTAGCAACATGCTAATCATGCTAGCAACATGCTAACAACATGCTAATCACGCTAGAAACATGCTAGCAACATGCTAATCATGCTAGC
>CM049824.1:2332500-2347500 GCA_027422435.1 Schizopygopsis pylzovi
AGCAGTCATGAGCAGCACGGCTATATGTGTAGCAATAACCAACAATACATTGTATGGCTCAAAATTATACATTCTTCTTTTATGCCAAAAATCATTAGGATATTAAGATCATATTACATGAAGATATTTGGTAATTCCCTACCGTAAATATATCAAAACATAATTTTTGATTAGTAATATGCATTGCTAAGAACTTCATTTGAACAACTTTAAAGATGATTTTCTCAATATTTAGATTTTTTTGCATCCTCAGATTCCAGATTTTGATTATTATCAATGTTGAAAACAGTTGTGCTGCCCAATATTTTTTCCCCATGATTTAATAAATAGAAAAATGTTAAAAAAAAATCAGAAAACAGAAATCTTTTGCAACATTATAAATGTCTTTACGGTCACTTTTGATCAATTTAATGCATCCTTGATGAATAAAAGTATTAATTTATTTTAATAATAATTTTACTGACCCCAAACTTTTGAACGGCACTGTATGTATTTTGCAATAATGGGTGTTATTTAAACTTTTAAATCAACAATATTTATGTAATAGTTTATTTCTGCTGTTTCCATCTCAAACGATTGGGAATGCATGTGGTCATGATGTTGAAAACTAAAGGGAAAATAGTACCTGTGTGCTTGACTTGCGTCTCTTTTTCTCTGGACTTCCCAACAGCAGCCCAGGACTGCCGAAAATATCCAGTCCACCTTCACCTCCTGGAAAATCACAAACCATCACTGACACGTGTATGATTCATGTTAACATCATATAAACGTCATGTTCCTGTGGCTCAGTGGTAGAGCATTGCGTTAGCAGAGTAAAGGTTGTGGGTTCGATTCCCAGACACACATACTGATAATAATATATATAACCTGAATGCACTGTAAGTCGCTTTGCATACAAGCGTCTGCTAAATGAATAAATGTAAATGGCTTGAGAAACAGTTTGATGGCTTTCTTAATGAGTTTGGTTTATAGAAGGACTCGTTTCTGTTTTTAAATCAGTCGACAGTCTTTATATTACATCACAGTGTCATAATTTTCTTCTCATAAGATTTTAAAAGAAAGTGCATATCATTTATTTAATAAACGTTCTCTAGTAAATTAGCATTTAGATGAAAAAGTTCAAAGCTAGTAGACAAAACTTCAATTTAGATAGCATGTTAGTGTCTTAAAGCAGTGGTTCCCAACCACGTTCCTGGAGCCCCCCCCCAACCACGTTCCTGGAGCCCCCCCCCAACCACGTTCCTGGAGCCCCCCCCCAACCACGTTCCTGGAGCCCCACCACCCCCCCCCCCCCCACACCACGTTCCTGGAGCCCCCCCCCCCCCAACCACGTTCCTGGAGCACCCCCCCCAACCACGTTCCTGGAGCCCCCCCCCCCCAACCACGTTCCTGGAGCCCCCCCCCCCCAACCACGTTCCTGGAGCCCCCTGGAGCCCCCCCCCCCCCCCCCAACCACGTTCCTGGAGCCCCCCCCCGCCAACCCCAACCCCAACCACAACCACGTTCCTGGAGCCCCCCCCCCCCCCCAACCACGTTCCTGGAGCCCCCCCCTCGCCCAACCCCAACCCCAACCCCAACCACAACCACAACCCACGTTCCTGGAGCCCCCCCCCCCCAACCACGTTCCTGGAGCCCCCCCTCGCCAACCCCAACCCCAACCCCCCCCAACCACAACCACGTTCCTGGAGCCCCCTGGAGTCCCCCCCCCCCCAACCCCAACCACCGTTCCTGGAGCCCCCCCCCCCCAACCACGTTCCTGGAGCCCCCCCCACCCCCAACACTGCACATTTGACACCTCACCTTCCTCTGACACCCCCAATTCAGGCCTTGGAGTCTCCACTAATGAGCTGATGACCTGAATCAGGTGTTTGATTAGATGACATGGACAACATACAGTGTTGGGGGGGCACAAAGAACCACCATCTTAAAGTGTTTCACATTTCATCAATCATTACAAGATTAATCATTACAACAATAATGTTCATTACAGTTGACAATCTCAGAAAATAAGTCAAAATAAACCAGATCATGGCAGTAGCACACCATGGTTATTAACACAAAACATAAAGAAGGAGAAAGAAAACAGATTTCTGTTACTTGAAATAAAATAAACGTTGTCTGAAAGTTAAATGTTATTTTACTTCAGCTATAGCCACCTAAGAAACATTTATAATGTTCAATTAGTTTGACTTTATCTACTAAAATTACTTAAGCTAATACATATATATACACACATGTGAAAAAATGCAGCTAAAAATAAAAAGTAGCTCAATATCGCACATTGAATATTTCTGTCTCATTGCAAACTGCTTTGGTTAAGTTTATACACTCACATACACACATGTATGTTTATGTTTTAAGTAATTGTCTTACCTTCTTTTAACTTTTTAGGTTACATAATAAACATTTGCTGGCCAGTTGCATGCTCTATTAATGTACATTAATAATCAAAGTCAGGTATGATATTCTCTCGCCTGCTGATCAACTCCAAACTTCCCCAAAGTCTCTAAAGTATCGTTCATCGACAGCATTCACGCTTTTCTGTTCTCCACCAAAGGCCCGAAGGCCCGGTACGCTCCGGTAATACCGACAGACACCGAATCAAGCCGCTAAAACACGGAGAATCACTTTACCTCGGTGTCGTTTTCGAGAGAATGAATCTCTCTCCTGCTCTGTGCACATTACAGGTCCCTCACATGACTCAGAAGAACGGGAAAACGGTGGAAGTTGATGTCAACTCGTCTCGTTCTTCCTCCGTTTCGCTGCAATCACGCCGTTCGGTGCGCGACCGGTGTTGTGTAATATTCGGTTCCTGTGAAAAACTCTCCAAGTGGGCGGGGCGTAGATGAATATGCATAAGTTCGCTCCGCGGTGGGCGTGGCTTTGTTGAACAGTCGAATGGAATAGAAACTGTTGTTTGGTGCAGGCGCGGAGCTGTGGGCGGGCCTGGACGGGCCTGGGCCCGCCCACATTGACAGCTGGCCCGCCCAATCAGAAATAAAAAAATAAAACAAAATGCTACTCTGTATTGTTAAACATGGATACTATTTTATGTGGTGTATTTCATCTACAAAATGTTATGTTAAAAACAGTAAAATTATAAGTAAGCCTGATAACTTTAAAATTTAAGTGTGTTGGTGACGGATTTTTCATTGGTCAATGCAACATCAACGTAGCACGCTCTATTGTAATCTGGCGCGAACCATCTATGACGCGAACAACCAACGGTTATAACGTTCGCTAGAAGTGTACGGTATCTTGATTTTTCTTAGTATGGCCAAACAAGTTACTCTCAAAAAAAAACTCGTATTCAGATTAATAATTATTTGGAGGACCAATCTGTGGATCGTAATGGAACAACCGCTGGCTCTGAGAATGGAGCGGAGATTAACTCCGAACCGACGACCTCCACTGATGCTAACCGGCAAGCAGATCTGCCTATGGCTAATCGACGATCACTGCTACACTTAATTGCACCGTCGGATCTGTCAGCTCTTGCGGAACCTGCTACCCAACCTCATCTACAGGCATTCCCGAGTACCATAATTGATGGGAAATATCGAACCTTCAACGCCAAGTGGTATTGTCTGGTATATTTGCTTCTTATTCATTAAATCCAGGCAATTGGCTGATGAAAAATTGATTAAAATTTAGATACAATTTATACAAAACGAAATTCACTTTAAAGAAAGTCTTTCTACAAAACAAACCTATGAAGTGGTCATAATCATGTCTGACCATGTCATATTGCGCCTCTTATAATGCTGTTCAGTGTTCACTTTTCATAACCAAAATAGATTAAATAAATAAAAACATATATTATAATATTGAACATATATATGAACCTAAATACGTTTTCTTTAATGGCTACAGCACCTATAGTAACGTCAGAGGACTCAAGGTTTCAGCGTTTCCCGAAACCTTCTTATTTAGGCTACACTTTTTTTTTTTTACTGAATGCTGGATAGTATTTACAAGAACAATATTTCATCGCAGCTTCACAACAACAAACAAAAAATGTGAACGAGAAGAAAGCACGTAAAAAATTGAAATTCAAAATACACTGTTTAAATCCTTTTTGATCACTGCAGAGCACCTTATGTAAGATGTACACTTTTATTACTGAAATGCTGGAAAGTATTTCCAAGAACACTATTTCATCGCAGCTCCACCTCAGTGAACAAACATGGGTAAGAGACGAAAGCACATAAAAATTTGAAATGGTTATTATGGCAGCAATATATGATACAATTTAAAAATATGTAGGTTAGGCTATTATAGTTTGGATTATTTTTTATAATATCCCATGAGTCCTAATAAATGCAATTTCAACTATTTCTGAAGCGCTTCTTTTATAAAGAACACCGCTTTCTCACATAAACAGCCCCTGCACGAGAGAATAATTGATTCTCGAGCCATCGATATTAACCAATTCAGCACCATCACCCGGACAGCACCGGGTAACGTCGCACGTAAGAAGGTATATCTTAAGCAGCTTCCTAAGGTATGGTTCGGGAAACACGCCTAGAAATGGTATCAGTTAATTTAACCTTAAGAGTCTTCGTAGCGCGCTAAGAGAAAACGTTATCGGGAAACCCAGCCTTGATTTCGGAACACCCATATATTCAGGCCCACCTCGACTTAATCCAGGCCCACCCATCTGTCACGTTCTGCATCCGCCACTGGTTTGGTGGATTATTTCCTTTAAGTAATAATAAACCCGAAGGTTCGTATTCTTTACGTAATCGGTTAAAATGATTTTGCACGTGCTTTTATCAGATCACTTATATTCTGATTTTAAATCATCGTTTTTGCTGCGTAACCTTGTAACGTCAGGGATTTAAAACTGTTTCTTTACTTACAACTTTAGCAAGAATGATTGAATAAAACTCAGATGAAGCAGCTAACAAGTGTGTGTTTAAAGAAACATTTTTAAATGTTCTCTAGTGTTATCACAAGTACACTTGGCTCATATTGACACCTTGAGCATTATAACCATGTGATTTAAATAAGCTACTATTTACACTTTTATAAAAGATGAGACCCGGGTCAACTTTTCCCCTCTTTTTATTTATTAGATAATTACCCAAAACAATGCATTTCACATTTGCTTTATCAGAATGCATGTCATCTGAAGATGTGCATTATAAGAAAGAAAGAAAAGAAAGCATTAATACAGAATGAAGCAGTGTCTTGTCCTCCGTGACACATGAAATGATCTGTTATATTAGGTCTGTTCACACATTCACACTGAATCTGAAAGAGACACTGATGTTATAACATGTTATGAAACCCTGTTTGCTAATTAACAGACCCAAGAGTCCTCGGTGTCTTCTGTGTATGATATTTATCCCCACAGGCCAAGCGTAGTTCAGAGACGTCTAAACTAATCAAAGTGATGCACATAATACTGGTGAAACAATGTCAGTTATGTCCACTTTATATCATATATTTATATTATATACACCTGTTTCTTGTAGAAGGCAAAGGCATATGTCTTGGCGGATGACATTTATGTTGGCCGCTGTGTTTTCAAATTACTTCCTTTTAAAATAGCTTCTACAAACAAAATTATGTAATGACAAATTGACAATTTAAATATTAGTTAATTAAATAAATATATACGTACTTTGCATACAAATACCCCATATTAATTGCCATCCTTCTGTCTTTGAAATATTTACATCTTTACATGAATATATTTATATTCATAGAATGTATATTATATATTTAATATAGAAACATACATTTTTTCTTATATATATATGTGTGTGTGTGTGTGTGTATTTATATATACATAAATATACACAATACACACATTATGTAAACAACACTTTTATGTTAGATGCGCTTAATCAAGAATAATGATTTTAAAGCATGAATATAAATACAAAAGAGAACATTTTCAACACTTTTATTCAAAATTCATAATAAACAATTTTATTTGTGTTGGGGGTCACTACTGTAAATGTATACCTTTTGGCATAAACATAACACCGTATAGCTGAACAGAAAATATTCAGTACATGTATTTGGGAAGTAAAGCAGAATATTAACAAGTGGAATTTGATTTATTAAGAAATACATTCAGTTTTTAAGGCTTATAGATATATTTACTGCAGCAGTGTGACGGAAACAAACATCACTGCTTGAAGACAAATGACAGAACAAACTACTTCAACAGAAGAAGAATAGAATTTAAAAGAGTTTAAGCAATGAATAAAGTGACATGAAACTGGACTGATATTATTTCCTGAGTAAAATCCCCAATATTAGGCGGCATACGTGAGTTTTTCCCATCAGCACACGCCGAGCCTAAACATTTGACACGTTTTATTACGTTGCATTTCTAATCAGAAAAACCCCAGATGTGAAGTTAACAATTCAACACAACAATCAATATTGTTCTAAAACACTAAAGCATATTGAAATGTATCAAATCTTGCTGAAAACAGCCCACGCAGGTAAAACCTTTTCTTCAGCAAGAGAGTGAAACCGAATATTAGTCAGTACTTTAACACAATCCAAGGTACATCATGCAAAACAATGTACAAAACACAATACAATAATTCTCCTCCAGTGAGAAGAGTTACAAAAGGCTGAAATCATCATCTTTGGTTTGCTTCACGCTCGTCCGTGTAACACTGCTTTTGGTTTCCTGATGTCCTTTCAGAAAGCAGAAATCAACTCTACTCCGGAATAAAGCTCAAAACACATGCAAACGAATCTCTATTAATGCTCGGTGCAACGGCGAACACAGTCTTTGCTTTCAGGCTGTTTGCTTCCAAACGAACAATTCTGAACTGATTGAAATAAAGCCAGCAATCAATTTCCCCTGATTGAGAAGAATTTCAGCCGCATGGAATATTAATATCATATCATATCTCTCTCTCTGTGTATAGTTTTCATGTCAAATAATTCCATGTTGAACTTGAAACTCTATTGAGGGAAACTGATCACTGTGATATTTGATTTAAGGAGATGAATCTCATAAAGCTGAAGAATCGAGAACATTTACGGCTAATATTTTACTCCAAAAATAAAAAATCAGGAAATTATATACTGCAGTGCCATAATTATTTTCATGACAAATAACCCATTCATTTGTGATTTACATTTCAAAAAAATATTTCATATCATGACAATTATTTTATACCATGACAGTTAAGCATAATATTGTTTTATGATGATTTACATAAAAAAAAATATTTCATATCATGACAATTATTTTATACCATGACAGTTAAGCATAATATTGTTTTATGATGATTTACATTAAAAAAAATATTTCATATCATGACAATTATTTTATACCATGACAGTTAAGCATAATATTGTTTTATGATTATTTACATTAAAAAATATTTCATATCATGACAATTATTTTATACCATGACAGTTAAGCATAATATTCTTTTATGATTATTTACATTAAAAAAAAAAATTCATATCATGACAAATATTTTATACCATGACAGTTAAGCATAATATTGTTTTATGATTATTTACATTAAAAAATATTTCATATCATGACAATTATTTTATACCATGACAGTTAAGCATAATATTTTTTTATGATGATTTACATTTTAATAAATATTTCATATCATGACAATTATTTTATACCATGACAGTTAAGCATAATATTGTTTTATGATGATTTACATAAAAAATATTTCATATCATGACAATTATTTTATACCATGACAGTTAAGCATAATATTGTTTTATGATTATTTACATTAAAAAATATTTCATATCATGACAATTATTTTATACCATGACAGTTAAGCATAATATTCTTTTATGATTATTTACATAAAAAAAAAAAATTCATATCATGACAAATATTTTATACCATGACAGTTAAGCATAATATTGTTTTATGATTATTTACATTAAAAAATATTTCATATCATGACAATTATTTTATACCATGACAGTTAAGCATAATATTTTTTTATGATGATTTACATTTTAATAAATATTTCATATCATGACAATTATTTTATACCATGACAGTTAAGCATAATATTGTTTTATGATGATTTAAATAAAAAAAAAATGTCATATCATGACAATTATTTTATACCATGACAGTTAAGCATAATATTGTTTTATGATGATTTACATAAAAAATTATATTTCATATAATGACAATTATTTTATATCATGTCAAATAAGCAATTAATTTATGATTATCATCAAAAATATATTTTTCATTACAATTAAGCAATTCATTTATGATGATTTACATTAAAATATTTGTATGATATAATGTAATACATAAATAATTATATTATAATATCATTACACACAATGTTTTTCTCCATATCATGATACATAAGCAATTAATTTATGTTATATACATTAAAGTTATTATTTATTGGTAAAGCGAATTTGGGGGTGAAATGTGTTTAATTGTCATGAAAATAACCCCACGATGTAAATCATCTAAATGGTCTCAAAATAAGTAGCTATTGATTTTCTTTATGCACAATTTAACGTCTTGATTTTTTTTGGAGTGAAATATGACCTGCATTCGTGAGATGTGTAAAGATGAAAAACCTCATTTGGTCTCGGGACATCAAGACGTCTCGGAGGTCTTTTTTGGGGCGTTCGCCGGTCTCTGGGTGAAACATCTTTGGTTTGATTCACGGATTATCTCATTGTCATCGTATCATCCCAAAGACCAGCAAAGCAGAAAGAAGAAAGAGCAAACAGCTCTGCGGATGATGCCGTGTCACCGTTGCACGTTCAGCTGCGTGATAAAACTAATCTGAAAGACAAGTGCTACACTAATGATCCTAAATCTAAAATCATCCACTATTTCAAAGCACTAAAGCAACTCGAATGCGTACTCAGTAGTACATATACTGTATGCTGAGAAAAATAGATATCTTTGGAGGCAAAAAGCATTTCCTGATCATTCAGATTTGATTATAATTTTTGGTTTTCAGAATCAATCTCTCATTTTCACATGTTAAGGCCATTGTTTAAAGCTATCTGCCGAACTAAGAAGCGTCCAGCATTTTTGGTTACTCAAAAGAAGAAATAAACTATCTCCACAACAGCTAAAACACACATTCAGTACGGGTCAACCGCCCGAAAAAACCCTGTCCATCAAACCATGTCACAAAACATGGCTTTCAAATCATCCCTGAGACAAAGAAATCAAACACAACTACTGCTAAAAATCAAAAGGTAAAACGAGGTAGTATAAAACAGGGACTATAAGAGCAAAAATACACACATTCATACGACAGACCTGAGAAATCTAACGCAAATAAATCATACGTAAACATCAGAGTAAAACATTCGACTGAGAGTTTAACGTTTATGAACCTGAGGTAGGTAAAAACACTGTCCTAACTATGTGTGATGCAATGAGCCGGGTAGCTCCGCCCACTGTGAGTTCCAATTGGTCCAACGTCCTGCATATTAAACAGCAACTGTGTTCTGATAGGCTGCGATTGCGCCACACAGCAGGACAGGTAAAAAACCTTCACAATCTCACACTTCAGGATTAAACAAACAACGCCGTCGAGTGTATAAGTGGACATTAAATACTTGAGGTAGATTAGGAAGTCAAGAGAGGCTCTTCCGCTCTCTCTCGCTGAGGTTACGTCAGAAAACGTGACATTCACGTCGCACGTTTTGGACGTTTTTTAAACACATTCATGGTGGGTGAGATTCTAGTTTCTTTCAGACACACAATGGTTTATAAAAACGAACAGAGAAAGAGAGAAACAAATACATTCACCGAGAAAGAGGGCCATGTGGACGTCTCGGGTCGTCCAGCACTGCTCAGTAGTCCGTTTAAAGCAGAAGGGCGCGCCAAGTTTTTTTTGCTAAACAGGATGTGGCTCCATCATTTCCTGTTTCTGAAGTGTCGTTTCCATCATTGGGATCACGTGGCGATGCAGCTCTTTCTCTGTAACCTCGTGAACGGGCGTTTCGGCCGACGCTTCGTTATCCTCGCCCTGCAGGGAGGCCGAGCGACTGCCGGCACACAGAGACCGGTTAGTCGCCTCGGTGTCGTCGTGAGAGTAGCGTCCCGAGTCGTCTGTCTCGTGGCTGCCCTCGCTGGAATGAGAGCCCTCGCTGTCGCCCCCCGGTGGCCCAAACAGACCCTGCAGAGAGGACGGCGGGTGTTGAGGAGAGCTTTCGGTGTAACACAGCAGGGTGGTGCCATGATGATAGGAGTACGATGGGCTGGAGACACTCTTCACATCCTGAGAGAGGCAGAAAACACCAGTAAACAACAGACAAACAAGCGTTTCTGAACTTAAGAGACATTTAAAAGAGACATGTATGGGTGAATCCCATAAATAATGTCATATTTCATACCAAAAACACAATGAAACAGACACAATTATATTTTACTCAAAAATGAAGAAAACAAGCTTTTTTCGTTTCATATAAATTTCTCATTAATGTTATGTTAAAAAAACTTTACATGCAAACAAAAAACAAGACATTACTATTTAATAATATATTATTTTTTAAATAAATTATTTAAATAAACTGTCTTTTTAGTATATTTATTATTTATATTATATAATATTATGTATCAGTATTTTTTTTATTTTATTTATAATTGTATTATTATTATTATTTGTTGTTGTTTTTTACATTTTGATTTAGCTTTTATATTTTTTTTCTTCAGTTTTGATAATTGTAGTATTTTTACTTTTTTATTATTGGTATTTGGTATAGGCATCATTTCACATTTTTACGTTTTTTTATTTATTATTATTAATTTTTTCTTTTTTAATAGTTTTAGCTGTACAATAACAACACAGATTTATGCATCACGGCAGTATTTACTACCTTTAATTTATACTCATAAATAATAATAATAAATAGCTTATTGTAAACTACTATAGTTTATTATGATAATCTCACATGAACATAATGTATTATATTGTATCATTTGCAATATTATAAAAAAGTTAAAGCATTCTTTTGAGTATTTTCCCTCATTCAGATCTTAGATTATGGTTCTATCTGACGGTTTCTTTAATAATCCTCACTGAAAATTGTAAATGGTTTCATACCTTGCTTTCCCTCTTAAAGAAGTTCCATCTCTTTCTTTTCTTCTTCTCCGTGGTGGGCTTCACTGGTCCATAGCTGTTAATGATCAGATTAGTTCCTCCCTAAAAGAGTGAAACACAATCATCAGAACATTGTTTCCACAAAAGACACACACGCGCACGCACACACACGCACACACACAGACAGACACACAGACAGACACGCACACACACACACACACACACACACACACACACACGCACACAGACACACGACAGACACGCACGACACACACACACGCACACACAACACGCAGACACACACACACACACACACACACAGACGCACACAGCACACATGCACACAGACACACACACACAGACACGACACGCAGACACACACGACAACACACAGACAGCACACATGCACACACACAGACACACGCAGACACACACGCAACACACACACACACACACACACACACACACACACACACCACACACACACACACACACACCACACCACACACACAGACACACACACACACACACACACACACGCACACAGACACACACATGCACACACGCACACATGCACACAGACACACACATGCACACACACGACACGACACATGCAGACACACGCACACACAGCTACACACACAGCACACACACACAGACACACACGATTAGCAGGAATGTGTCATTTTAAACATGCCTTTGCATCTATGAAATGATCCTTCATCATCGGCATCATCACCTCCACACTCTCAGCTTGACTCTGATTGGCCAGACGGGCAGCAGTGGGCGGAGTCTGTCCTCCTGCTTGTCTGATGGTTTTGGTAGTGGAAGATTGCCTGTGTCATAAATAATGCAGATCAGTCATGGATTCACCATGGAAACAATCAATTAACTGACATTTGAGAATGCATTTGTAATTACTTTGATATATAGCCCAAATAATGTGCATTAATAAGCAAGAAAATATCTATTGGTGGAAGCAGTGCTATTTTAGTATTATTTACACACAATTAATTATATAGAATTTGAATTAACTTTTATTTTTATAATTTCAGTTTTCATTTAAGTTTAAGTTTTATTATTTTTTTTACTGTTTTTGTAAATTCTATTTGGCTTTCATTAAGTTTTATTTCAGCTTTGGTTTAAATTTTTTTTATTATTAAGTTTTTTGAAGTAATTTTTTCAGTTAGTTTTAAAGGCAACAATTGTAATTTTTTCAGGTTGTTTTTGAATGTTTAATTTCATCTAATATTTCATTCACATTTCAGCTTTACTTGAATTGCTGAAAATGAGTTTAGATAAGTATTTTAGTGGTCGCAGGTGTTCATTCAGGTGATCTCTTACCTGTTTTTTCTCCTGCAGGCCAGGATGATGATGCAGATGATAATGCAGGCTAAAGCGATGCACACGCCCACCACTATCCCCGTCATAGACCTCTGATCCAGGTGATAGAAACCATCAGAAAACACTGCAGGCAGAGCAAAAAACAGTAATGAAGATCCCATGACGTGTGTTTATCTCATCTATGTGGAGGAAAATGCATTTAAATGCAATATTTCTACTGATTTTAACATCTTCTCCCAGCTTAAAGAGGGCACTGCATGACTGGAAAGCTTCCGTTATTCACCTGTGCTGTGGGCGGAGCCCTGTCCTCGGGGGGCGTGGCCGTCTGTGCGCACAGTCAGTTCTACTGCAGGTGAGAACGGCCCGTCTCCCATCTGATTGGACGCTGAGACCTTCACCAGGTACACGTGACCGGACTGAAGATTCTCCAGCAGGGCCATCGTGACGCTCCCTGACAACGAGGGTGATATTATTAATTTATTGAAAGAGTTGTTACCTGTAGCAGAAGAACCGCTTGTCAAAAATTGTATACAAAGTTGTGTCCGCTCAATTGTGCTCTTTCTTGCAAAGAAATGATTTCTATGAATAATTTCAGTCAGGTTTTATGCCCCGCTATAGCACAGAAACTGCACTTGTTAAAATTACAAATGACTTGCTTCTTGATTCAGACAAAGGCTGCGTCTCGTTGCTAGTTTTACTTGATCTTAGTGCTGCGTTCGACACTATAGATCATGCCATACTCATAGATCGATTACAAAACTATACAGGTATTCAAGGGCAGGCTTTAAGATGGTTTAGATCCATACCTGTCCGATCGCTAACACTTTGTTTATTTAAAGGGGAGTGCATCTCAATTATCACCAGTAAAGTATGGAGTACCACAAGGATCTGTCCTAGCGTCCTCTATTATTTTCATTATATATGTTCCCCTTGGTAATATTATTAAATACGGGATTAGTTTCAATTGTTATGCTGATGATCACTCAACTATATATCTCAACAAAGACCAGATGAAACTTCTAAACTATCTAATTAAAAAAATAAAAGATTGGATGACCAATCATTTTCTCCTATTAAATTCAGATAAGACAGAGATATTACTTATTGGACCTAAAAAAGTACACAGAATATCTTGGATTTGCAACTAGACGGATGTAATGTTCCTTCCTCTACAGTCAAAAATCTGGGTGTTATATTAGACAGCAATTTATATTTTGAAAATCATATTTCCAATGTTACAAAAACAGCATTGTTTCATCTTAGAAACATTTCCAAGCTACGGAGCATGTTAAGTGTTTCTGATGCAGACAAGTTAGTTCATGCATTCATGACCTCTAGACTGGACTATTGTAATGCACTGCATCTTCAATAAACAAGCTACAGATAGTCCTTACCAGGTCAAGAAAATATGATCATATTACTCCAATTTTACAGTCTCTGCACTGGCTAACTATTAAGTTTCGTATCAGTTACAAAATATTATTACTTGCCTATAAGGCCCTAAATTATTTAGCTCCTGCGTACCTAACTAATCTTCTATCACGCTACAATCAACCCGCTCCCTTAGGAACAAAACTCTGGACTCTTGGTAGTACCTCGGATAGCAAAGTCCACTAAAGGAGGTAGAACTTGTTCATATCTGACTCTAAACTCTGGACTCTTGGTAGTACCTCGGATAGCAAAGTCCACTAAAGGAGGAAGAACTTGTTCATATCTGACTCCTAAACTCTGGAATAGTCTTCCTGAAAACGTTCGGGGTTCAGACACACTCTCTCTGTTTAAATCACATCTCTTTAGCCAAGCATTCATATAATGCATCCCATAATCATAGTACTGCAGGTATATCTGATGAAACGCATATTATTATGCTTTAGCTTGGGTTGAACAAATAACAGCTTCGCTAATTATGTCTCTATTTGTTTCTCTGTTTCTGCCAGAATTACACAAGCTTCAGTCTGGATCCAACTCTTAAATGATCTGAGATGACCAAACTCTGTCATAAAACTCGAAAATACTTGGACCTTTTGGGAAAAGATCTATTCATCAACTGTGTGAATCTCAAAGACAAAAAATACATAAATACATAATATGCATTAAGACAAGATTATTTAGATGTAGTCCAGAGATGCTCAAACCGCAAGCCCAAGCTGGCCCAAAATTGATTTGACCAAATCTCAAAAGTGACGAAACATTTGAAAATAATCTATTAAATTAATGCATTTGCAAATACTTTGATATATAACCCATACATTTTAAGAAAACAGTCCATTGGTGGGCAGCAGTGTTTTTATGTGAATTGTTTTTTATATTTTATAAAGATTTCATTTTTATTTTATTTTATTTTTTAAATAAAATATGTTTTTGCCATTCTTATTAGTTATTAGTTTTTATATTTCTATAAATTTTATATTTCAGTTTTAATTTGATTAATTTTAGAACTTCAACTTCAACTTGTATTTAGTTAGCTGCCAAGGAAACATTATTATATGCATTAAAGCATATTTTTCTAATGTATCTATTTGCTTTAACATTTTTTTGCATAGAAATGTAGTGAACTTCATTTTGAAAATGTACATTTTAATAGGCAAAAATATTTTAA
>CM049824.1:2355000-2372500 GCA_027422435.1 Schizopygopsis pylzovi
ACATAAATACATTTATATCAAGTGTATATTTGTGATTTGTCTCACTAGTTTGAATTAAATATAAAATAAAATTAACAATTAATATATTTTTTAAAAAAAATTAACAATTTTTTTTTTCATTTTAACAGTCCTGTGGAGTGAAAATAATATTATTTAATATGAATAATTTAATATCAATGATTTAATTTGGATTACATTTTGTTTTTATTTTCAGTTTCCACGTTAATTTGAAGTTTTAGTAAAGTTTGTGTTATATATCATTTTTATTAGTTTATTTTTCAATATGCCTATATAATATAGTTTTATTATTTTTTATTTATTTGTTTTAGTTCATTTAGTTTTAGATATTTTAGTACTTCAAGTTTAAACAGAAATGAGAAATGTTTCCTTGGTAACTAGTGGAAAAAATAGTTTGTTTATATTTCATTATAATATAATAATATTTCAGCTAACATTTATTTTCTTTCAAGTAACAAACATGTTTTTATAGTTTTAGTTTTCTTCAGCATAATAGCTTTTATTTTGAATACGTTTTCATTTTTAATTTTAGTTTGAGCTTTTATTATTTTTATTAGTCTGTTTTTTATACATTTCTATTTTTTTAACTTCAACGTTTCATTTCAGTTAGTTGCCAAGACAACAATTCTAATTTTCATTAGAAAAAAAAAAAAAAAAAAATTTTTTTTTTTCATCTACTATTTATATTTTATTTTCATCTAATATTTATAATTTAATTTTTACTGTTTTATTTTTTTAAACACCGAAAATTTTTTTTTCAATAGCACAAAACTGCCACGAGTCAATCTGAGGGCATGAAAACCGAATGCATAATAATCAAACGGTCTACGGTTCGAGAGAAACTATGATCAGACCGAGGCTTACAGGATCTCAGACAGACGAGGCATTAGATTAGCTCTGATATCAGCAGAACGTGTTCTTTAAAGCCTGGTGAATCAGACCACAATCAGTCAGACCGATCCATGCACACAGATGACATCACTAACACTGAGATCTGCATCTATAGAGCAGGGGTTGAGGGGGCGGGGCCAAACCCAGCAGCCCTGTCCTGATTGGACGGTTTGGTAAATAGAGTGGGGCATTGAGAACCACAGCTCTAAAGAGGCTCCGTGGAGCCAGTCAGGGGTCAAGGTTCACACACAGATAAAACTCCTTAGGAATCTGGAGTCAGAGGTCAGGCACACAAGTCAGGCGTCTTTCTCCAGGCCATCAGCATACAGAGAGAGATAAAGAAAGTATTTGGACGGGGAATGACACACAAAACACACGGAGAGTAAGACGAGCATGAGTCCACAAACAATAGCGCTTAAGCATTAAATACTTGCATGCCAATATTTAAAGTTCTTTATCATTACATGTGATGTTATGTTGCCCTGGACGTCTGTCTGAAACCAGGAGTTATCAAAATACACTGACATCCAGTTAGAGACAGAGCCAATGCAAAAGAGCACGTACTCAAGAGAAACACCTCGAACCCTAAACCCCAAAAGCACCCTGAACAACAGCCTCCCTCCGGTACAATAGCCTGCAGATATGAACCACACACTGAGAGAGCGGGACATCTGACCTCTGACCTCTGACCTGGGCAAGTCAAATCCTGTCGAGGGGGTCGGGGAAGCAGCGAAAACATATTTTGAACAGATGAAGACCCTACCTTCTAATTAATAGAACTAAAGGTTTAAAAAGACTGACTTTAATATACTTGGTGATGTAATGCTTACTTGTATATCTACACAGAAAGACTCTTGCAGTGTATTTTTTGTGAACACATATACTTTAACAAAATTGACTTTGATATATATCTGTTTGATAACAAAATATTGAAATGCATCCTGCTATTTTGCATAGTAAACACTGTTAATATTGTTAATAATTTATTCATATAATAATTTATTTGCTTGTTTATTTATTATTCTTCCACTTTCTGTTAATTTAAGGTTGTGGAACAGGGTGGGGGAAAGAAAATACATCATTATGTAATTGTTTGTACTTTTTTTGTCTAAACATGTTTGAAAAATTAATAAAGTGCAGGAAAAAAGATACACAAGAAACTGAAATTGATATTATAAATAAACAAGCAATTTAATAATATTTTAGCATAGATCATATGTAGTATAAATTTATTAACAAACAAAAAAATTAAACAATTTTTCATTGTGTCGGCCGAAATAGAAATGTATAACAAATTTTAAAATCATTATTTAGGCATAAGCTCAATTGCTCTGTTCAAAGTCTTGGGGCAGGTCCTCCCACTAATTTATTGTAAACAAAAATCTAAATATATTATTTATATTTGTGAGCTGGGAGGACGGTCTAAGATTGTATGAGGACAGCAGACTGTCAGTGAAGAAGGCAATGTGATGTGGAAGAAGGCAATACCAGATGAAGAAATTGGTTTACTTACAAAAATACCGTTACTGATTGAGGCTCAGAGTCCATAAAGTAGGAGCGAAATCGGAATATATGTAAAGATATTATAAATATTAGTATTAAAATATGCAAAGCTTAGAAATATGGACACGGATTTAAGATGTAAATTCGGCATCAGAGCAGCCGAGTATGAAAACTAGCGAAGGTTTTGCTAATAAGAGGAAGCATAGCGCAATGTGCTCAGGGTGGAGGAAAGACAGGGTGATTATTTAAAGAGAGAGAGAGAGAGAGCAGGAGCAGAGGAGAAGAGAGAGAGAGAGGAGAGAGAGGAGAGAGAGAGAGAGAGAGAGAGAGAGAGAGAGAATTCAAGAAAATTGAAGTATACAGAGAGAAGGATATGAAAAAGAGATTAGCATTTCTGGAAAGGTGAAAGGGCAAGAAAAAATGAAGAGAGAAGAGAGAAGACAAAATATTTTAAGAAATAATAATACAAATGTCTATCATGGAATATTCACAACATAAACCAGATTTTTAGCATTTCTGGCAAAAGTGTGCACAAGGGTCCCAAAACAAATCAGCAAAAGCTTAGAAGCATGCCAGATATATTACCTCACTCTAATGAAATATATATTAGAAATATATGCAAACATAGAAAATAAAAAAAACAAAAAAAATATTATCACTGGCAAAAGGGGACATAAGGCCCCCCCAAAAAATCGAGAAAAGCTTAGAAATGGGCAAAAATATAAACAATATATGCAAAAATATCTCTCATGGAAGATATTTGTTAATTTTTATAATTTCTAGTAAAATAAAGCATAAGTGACAACAATCAGCAAACCCCTAGAAATATGCAAATATCTTATCTCACTATAATGAAACAAATATTAGAAATATAAACAAATACTTACAAAAATAAAACTAGATTTTGACCATTTCTGAAGAAACGTGCAAAGCTTACCATGATGTTCGAGTACTGGTTGCATTGCATCATTTTATGTATTTTTCTCTTCTTTTTAATACATTTTAAATCTTTGTATTTTATGTAGAGCACTTTGAATTACCATAATGTATAATATAATGTGCTATATAAATACACTTTCTGGGGCGTCACTATGGGGTTGCTAAGGTGTTCTTAGTGCTTTAATCGAGTTGCTATGCAGTTGCTAGGGTGTCGTCTTAGTAAACACCACTACTAACAAATCTCCTCCAATTGGAAAGCTTCACACACTCAAATAACTCATGAGGAAAATCAATGCTGAAAATACCCATCCGCTGCTCTGAGGTCAGATATTACAGACGAGCTAATCAATGCTTTAGTTAAAGAGTGAGCATTAGAGGCCGTAACCCTCAGACCCCTTACACTAAACATCACCAATGATGCACACCGGAGGGAAGAACAAGCAAGAAACATCATGTACAACACACTCAATGGCATCTGTAAGACTGTAACTTGACATCCATTACCACAGAAACTAATTTAGTTTCACAGCTTACAGTGGAAGAACATAGGGTTCTCAGGTGGGCAATAATACAGAATGTTGAAACTTTTCATCTGAATCATTGAAATTACCAGTTTAACTTGCTTATAAGATACCTCATGGGTAATGTGTGTTGTGTGTAGTGTGTTTGTGGTGCTTAATGCGTTGTGTGTGTGTGTGGTGTGAGTGTGTGTGTGTGTGTTGATGTGTGAAGTGTGTGATGTGAGTGAATCGTGAGTCTGTGCGTGCTGGTGAGTGTGTGTGTGTGGTGTGAGAGTGTGTGATGTGTGGTGATGTGTAGTGGTGTATGTGTCGTGTGTGTCGTGTGTGGTAGAGTGGTGTGTGTCGTGTGAGTGTGGTGTATGTGTGCTGTGATGTGATGTGTGAGGTGTATGTGTGTGTGTGTGTGTGTGTGAGGTTGGTGTGTGTGTGGTGTGTGTGTGTGTGTGGTGTGTGTGTGTGTGTGTGTGTGGTTGAGTGTGAGTGTGAGTGTGTGTGTGTAGTGTGTGGTGTTGTGTGTGTGTGTGTGTGTGTGTGTGTGTGTGTGTGGTGTGTGTGTGTGTGTGAGTGGAGTGTGTGTGAGTGAGTGTGAGTGTGTGTGTGTGGTGTGTGTGTGTGTGTGTGTGTGTGTGTGTGCTGTGTGTGTGAGGTGTGTGTGTGTGATGTGAGTGTGGTGTGAGTGTGTGTGTGTGTGTGTGGTGTGGGTGTGGTGTGTGAGAGTGGTGTGTGTGTGTGTGTGTGGTGTGTGTGTGTGTGAGTGAGTGTGTGGTGTGTGTGTGTGTGTGTAGTGTGTGTGTGTCTCTTGTGTGTGTGTGTGTGTGTGTGTGTGTGTGTGTGTGTGTGTGTGTGTGTGTGTGTGAGTGTGTGTGTGTGTGTGTGTGGTGTGTGTGTGTGTGTGTGTGTGGTGAGTGTGTGTGTGTGTGAGTGTGTGTGAGTGTGTGTGTGTGTGAGTGGGTGTGGTGTTGTGTGTGTGTGTGTGTGTGTGTGTGTGTGTGTGTGTGTGTGAGTGTGTGTGTGTGTGTGTGTGTGAGTGTGTGAGTGTGAGTGTGAGTGTGTGAGTGTGTGTTTGGAGGATTCGTATGAGGGGCTTTGATGTGAACCTCGTCCCACATTCTGTCCCTCTATGGTCATAAAACACACCGTAAAGTTCCTAACAACATCTCCTCTTTCTCTCTGCTCCTCTTTTTACCTCCCCTGGACTGACAAACCGTAACTCTCCCCGAGAGGCATCCACAACTCTAATGAATAGAGTTCAGCTCCTCCACATCTCTCTGAATACAGCACCAATACAAACTAAAGTACATCCACAGTGACTGCAAATTTCAACTCATTTCTGTTTGTAAAAACAACAACAGTCTGTCTGTCTCTTATAGTACCATACAGTGCCTTAATCTACACGACAAAAGAGTTTGTTTTTTCTGTCACTATTTTTATCTTGTTTTACAGTACAGTTACCTAAACATTGTAAAATCAAAATTATTTTACTTGAGTTTAAGTCTTGTTTTTTGAAAAAGAGTTTATGCTTAAAACAAGATAAAATATCTTTCAATGGGTTTAGAAAAATAAGGGAAAAGATAATTATTCTGACCCCATTTTTTCTTGTTATAAGATTAAACTCACTTAAAGCTGCAGTGCGTAAGTTTGGCCTCTTTGTCGCCATCTCTGTTTGGAAACCTGGAACTGCAGCCGTGTGTGGAATTATCTCGTTTGTGTGGGATGTGCTCCGGCTCGGCTCCAGCGCGGATGAAGCCGCAGTCAGTCACCGCACCGTGTGGATATTTACTGTACTTCACAATCACAGATTCTAGCCTACATCTTAGGCCCCGTTTACACTAGTGGGTTTTCATTTTAAAAAGGCATTACACAACCGAAAACGCATGTCACGTGACCATTCGTGCAGGTACAACCATAGATATGTATAGGTAGATCCTATTATTTAGATCGCGGACGCGTCCGCGTGCTTGGAGCGGTCGAATGGGAAATCTACCTATACATATCTATGGGTACAATAATGCGCATGATGTTATTGTTTACACGATCATCAAGGATACGCAGAGTGAATGTGGGCAGCCATGTCATCGTTTTCAAAAGTCTCCGTTTTGGGCCGTTTACACTGAAACGCTACCCCAGAGTCAAACTAAAACGGGGTCACAGCGTTTTTAAAAGTAGCAAAAGTTATGCGTTTTAAAATGAAAATGCACTAGTGTAAACGGGGCCTTAGACTTTATGACCAAAATAAGAAGATTGTCATCTGGACACGTAAGTAACAAGTCTGCCACGTTTGTTCTGACCAACAGAGGAAAAAAGCATTACAATAAATCGTGCTAACAATGGTGATTAAATCTAACGATCGGTTAGCTCATATCACATTTAACAGTGCAAATTATTATTATTGTTATACTTTGTTCTCAAATTATTAATGTTAACAACATCATCATTGCGTGACTATGTGTATGTTTACATTTCTGTACGGTCTAATCTAATTGTCATACCATTCGAATATCATAATACATTTTTTAACCCAAAAAGCTAATTATGCTCTCTTCGAACTGGTTTTCTTTAAAAAACAAATCTTGTGTAATCCTAGGCATCTGTAATCAGAAGCACATTTAATATAACTGAAATCCCTTCACTTGTGTTTCATAAACACATAATTCTTTCTGGATCACAATCCGCCATCAAAATAATACATTTAATATTTCCAGCTGCTGTGAGAAAAGGCTATAAACGATCTTCAGGATCCTCCCGTGACCACTCAAATTAGAAAACATTATTATAATAAGCTAACCGTAGTAAATCAAGGCTAAAGTAAGGCGATAGTGTAGTTTTGAACACTGGCTGGTTATGTACTTTGCTCAAATATTGATTTTGGATAATTTTTGAACCAAAAAAATGGACTGCAGCTTTAGCTTTGTTCATAATTTTAGAAATCAAGCTTAAAATCTTATGTTCATTTTGCATTTTCAGTAAGCATGTCTTGATTTAAGAATGGTTAGGTGTTTGTAATGGAAAACAGACCGTGTATTTTTGATTTAATGAGGTTATGTTTAATTTAATTGTTAACTTCGTCTCAGATGTTTCTCCTAAAAACAGACCCAAATGAGTAAATAGATGTCATCCAGTAAGAGTACAGAGCTGTGAAATAAACGTGAAGCAGATCATCTGATGAGAAATGAGTTCATAATGCAATCGCTGACTTTTGATTGCAGACTGGTGTCTTCACAAATCTGAGCACAGTCTGAGACACTGTTGAGATCTTTAACACTAAAGGAGACACGTGTGAGATTACTGTTTTTGTTTTCTGAAATTCTTCAGCAAAATTTCTAACCTCAGTGCTGTCTAGGGGTTCGTCACGCTTCGATACGATATCGATTCTCATACCCAGCGATACGATATTTGCCGATACCTCAAAAAATTATACGATACAATTAGATTCGATACGATACAGGAGTATATCGATCGATATATCGATATTATCATATTATATACCTATTTTAAACAACCATCTACATTTTTATTAACTCACAAATGCAACCAAAATATATAACATGAACATAAATCTAGAAATGCTGCTATGGGCTCAGTGCTAAACATCATTTTCTACAGATAACCAAATTACAAGCAATAACAGAAAATAGATACAATAGAAGAAAGACACAAGTTCAGTAAACAGCGCTTTTCAGGTTTTTCAGCTCAGTCTAAAATACATTTTCAGGTACAGAAATGTAATAATCAACTGAAAAATAACTGCATAGTCTTCACTGTATAAATTAAATAGCCCATAAATTAATTGTTTTTGATGTTACAAAGGTTATTTAGTCAGGAGCAGTGAGCACTTGTATTTTTCTTTGACAGCATTATTTATTTTTCACTTTAAGAATGAAAGCACAGATTTAATATATTGATACACATGCATTTTTTCTCCACTGTTTACAAGGATATTAGCCAAAACATGCATTTTGATGTAGTTTTGTCTGAATTTATCATCCATGCTCAAAAAAGCGGAAGAGAGCTCAATTTAGAATTCGCGCAGAGTTGACGCAGCTGTCTGTGTGCGCGCGCTTCAGATGTGTGTGTGTGCGCTTCAGATGTGTGTGTGTGCGCTTCAGATGTGTGTGTGTGCGCTTCAGATGTGTGCGCGCGCTTCAGATGTGTGTGTGTGTGTGCGCTTCAGATGTGTGTGCGCGCTTCAGATGTGTGTGCGTGCGCTTCAGATGTGTGTGTGCGCTTCAGATGTGTGTGTGTGCGCTTCAGATGTGTGTGTGCGCTTCAGATGTGTGTGCGTGCGCTTCAGATGTGTGTGCGTGCGCTTCAGATGTGTGTGCGCTTCAGATGTGTGTGTGTGTGCGCTTCAGATGTGTGTGTGCGCTTCAGATGTGTGTGTGCGCTTCAGATGTGTGTGTGTGCGCTTCAGATGTGTGTGTGTGTGCTTCAGATGTGTGCGCGCGCTTCAGATGTGTGTGCGTGCGCTTCAGATGTGTGTGTGTGCGCTTCAGATGTGTGCGCGCGCTTCAGATGTGTGTGTGTGCACTTCAGATGTGTGTGCGTGCGCTTCAGATGTGTGTGTGTGCGCTTCAGATGTGTGTGTGTGTGCTTCAGATGTGTGTGTGTGCGCTTCAGATGTGCGCGCGCTTCAGATGTGCGTGTGTGTGCTTCAGATGTGTGCGCGCGCTTCAGATGTGTGTGTGTGTGCTTCAGATGTGTGCGCGCGCTTCAGATGTGTGTGTGTGCGCTTCAGATGTGTGTGTGTGCGCTTCAGATGTGTGTGTGTGCGCTTCAGATGTGCGTGCGTGCACGAGCTTCAGATTTGTGTGCGCGCTTCAGATGTGTGTGCGTGCGCTTCAGATGTGTGTGTGTGCGCTTCAGATGTGTGTGTGTGCGCTTCAGATGTGTGTGTGTGCGCTTCAGATGTGTGTGTGTGTGCGCTTCAGATGTGTGCGCGGGAAACTTCTTACACAGCGCGACTGTTCCGCCAACAATCCCGAGCGGACAAACCCAAAATAAAGTTGCCTTTTTATACTACAGATATCGTTTTTTTAAGCGTGGCATCGATGCATCGTATTGTCATACATCGTATCGATATATCGATCCATATCGATGAATCGTTACACCCCCTAATGCTGTCTAGGTGAAGCTATTGTTTGAGATATTTGGCCACCTACATTAAACTAAATTCCAATCAGCAGATGACAGTGATTTCATGTAATACTTGTGCAAATATTGTGTCCAGTGTATTCTATCAGCTGCTGACCAGCTGGCTGACCTCTCTATGGCCACTGGTCAAGCAAAGCATTGTGGGACAGCATTCATGACCACCACTGAGAGTGACCTTTAGGGGCAAGAGAGGGCGAGCACACCACAAACCTGCAAAGCCCTCCTCCAGAGACTCATGGGAAGACCAGCACTGCCCAGCACCGAGGCAGCAGGCTGGCAGGGTCAGAGGTCACAGGGGGAGGGCCACAAATCTACATATCTGAAAAACACTTGAGTGCTTTTGTTCTTGACAAACCACTGGCCTGTTCATTTAGAGACTCAGGATGAAGCAATGAACAGAAATAAGAAAGAATAATCCATAAACAACATGAGAACATGTATGAGGCAGATGAGATGAGTCTGAGAGCGTGTGTGTGGCATCACACCATGCGGTTTTCAACATGAATCTCGCACTTTAAATAGAAACGTGTGACAAACTACAACAAGTTACAGTTTTTCTCAGTCGTTTTTTCAGTGCATTTCTCGAATCATTCTTAATATTTGCATTGCTCAAAACAATTAGTTCAAATATTAAGCTCAGATTAGCTTTATTTGTCACATACACAACTATACAGAGTATAACCAGCATGTGTTCTCTGCATTTAACCCATCTAAGTGCACACACACGACTGCCCCATTATATATCCCCACACACTGGATCACTTGCAAAAGCCTGTAATTTACTCAGACTCTTTAGCTCATCTCTCAAAAGTACACTGAACATATCAGTGCCATCAGAATGAAAAGTCCTTGAGTCGTTGTTCACAAGTAAGTTAGTCAGAAAGCTTAGTCATGTTGTCAATATAACAGTGCGCTCTGTTAGTATCACCTGATGTGAACTATGACTACAGTCACTGGATGCCATAAAGAAGTCATTCTTATGTATATATCCATTCAAAAGTACAACACATTACTGTATGTGGGATATTGATTGAAAGAGACTGGATATGATTCAGCTACACTTGAGCTATTTCAGAGATCTGGTTTATTATTGGTTGATCTTTATTCTCTTCATTAGAGAAAGTCAAGATTCGCCTGCACAGTTCATGGCAAATTCACAAAAATAGAAATGTGTAGAAAATATGCTTGACAGTTTATGACAACTAGATCAACCATTTAGCATTTAATGACTCAATGACTAATGACTAGATGTTTTGAGGGGTACGACTATAGCACAGAGAACTATAGAATACACTTGGAGCAACATGATATTAGTAACTGTTAATGTACTGTAATGAAACTTGTTCAAAAGAATGATAGACTGCTATTATGATGTGCACAAGTGACTAGATGATGTGGAGGATGAATAAATGTCATTTCTGATCTGAGAAATGCACCAAAGCCACTGAGAAAAACTGTAATAGTGAGAATTTGTCCTATACTAAAGTGTTACCAAACCTTCACATTTTTTAACTTCTTTCAAATCGTTAAAAAAAAACAGAAATAAAATTGTACAAATTTCTATTTTAACTCAATTTCTATTTTAATAATACTTTCCTATGTTTAAATTCAAATTGCAATTCTGCATACTCAATTCAAATGCATTTCAAATTCAGAAACTGATTTATTAAATTCTGAACGGTGCACAATTCTGCTCTATTCAGTGTTGAACACTGGACTGAAAGTTGCATGTACACTGTTTAGACACGCTAACTCCCAAACTGACACTACAACAAACCAGGAAAATTAAAAAAGAGGTCCTATTTTGGTACATCTGTGCACAGCTGCTTTGAAGTTACTATCACTCACCTAGGCCTCCAATGGTGTGCTGGCGGTGGTGAGGGGGAATCTGGGTCTGCGGTCCTTCTGGTTCACTCTCTTCATGGTAGGAAAGTTTGTAGCCCTGTACTCCAGTGATGCTGCCCGCTGGGAGATGCCAACGCAAAACCACGGTCGTGCAGTTCAGAGACTCCAGCTGCAGCTCCGGTGCCAGGGGCACTGTGGAGAAAACAACACAGCCATTCAGAAATGCATCTTCACATTATCAACCAATCATAGATCCCATGCATGAACAAATAAGTTATGTTAAGAGGATGCATGTTGAGTTGAGAAATTCATTAAAACCGCTTTCTCTTTTCAGACTGCAAAACACTGTAATGGTTTAAATCCGATGGGAAGAACAAAACATCACACATTTCAAAGCACAGACCCCAGCAGCCCTGTAACCTCAGGAGAACAAATCTTAAAGATTTATCGGCCACAACTGCTGCTATGAATCTGCCTCATCCAGACGAGACGGGACCTCACAGGAACGCCACCGGGGTTAAATCAATCCCAGCTTAATTAAACACACTCCCGCAGAGTTCCCTGTGGTTCTGCTGTATCTTTGTAAGCGGTAAATTTAACCACAGTAATCTAACAGAGTGGGTTCCTGTAGATCACAGGTGACAGAGTTTGATATGTGTGCTGAGGCTGACGGTGGGACTCTGGAGGATCTGTAGAGGCCTGCGGCTCTCGCTTTATAACCCGTGACTAAAACCTTTCCAATGTGGATGAGAAGAAGGGTCAGAGGTCATGCAGGAACAAATGCAATGCCTTAACAAGATTATAAGCCCAGAGCAATGAGAAAGAGAGCAGGATTCACGCTAATCTTTTCAAAGCATGTCTGTTGAAGGTTTTACAGTAATTACACACAGCAGAAGATTCACATGGAAACAGACCAAACAATCAACACCAACTTGGATTATTAGACCATCTATAGTACATTACTAAAACGATGGATAGAACGACAGACAGACAGAGAGACAGACAGAACGACAGACAGACAGACAGACAGACAGAACGACAGACAGACAGACAGACAGACAGACAGACAGACAGACAGAACAGACAGACAGACAGACAGACAGACAGACAGACAGAGAGACAGAGAGACAGACAGAAGAGAGACAGACAGAGAGACAGAGAGACAGACAGACAGAACAACAGACAGACAGACAGAGAGACAGAGAGACAGACTGACAGACAGACAGAACGACAGACACACACACAGACAGACAGACAGACAGAACGACAGACAGACAGACAGACAGACAGACAGACAGACAGACAGACAGACAGAACGACAGACAGACAGACAGACAGACAGACAGAACAGACAGACAGACAGACAGACAGACAGACAGACAGACAGACAGAAGACAGACAGCAGACACGACAGACAGACAGACAGACAGACAGAGAACGACATACAGAACAACAGACCGACAGACAGACAGAACGACAGACAGACAGACAGAAAGACAGACAGAACGACAGACAGAACGACAGACAGACAGACAGACAGACAGAATGACAGAGCGACAGACAGAACGACAGACAGAAGACAGAACACAGACAGAAACAGACAGAACGACAGACAGACAGACAGACAGACAGACAGAAGACAGACAGACAGACAGAACGACAGACAGAACAGACAGACAGACAGACAGACAGACAGACAGAACGACAGACAGAACGACAGACAGAGACAGACAGACAGACAGACAGACAGACAGACAGACAGACAGACAGAACGACAGAACGACAGACAGACAGACAGAACGACAGAACGACAGAACGACAGACAGAACAGACAGACAGACAGACAGACAGACAGACAGAATACAGACAGACAGAAGACAGACAGACGACAGACAGACGACAGACAGAAGACAGACAGACAGACGACAGACAGACAGACAGACAGACAGACAGACAGACAGAAGACAGACAGACAGACAGACAGACAGACAGACAGACAGACAGACAGACAGACAGACAGACAGACAGATATATGCTTCACCTTTAGTGCTGGAAGCCTTCGGTGTCCTGTGGGATGTCCAGGCTGATGGTTCTCCCCATCCCACGCTGGTGGCTGCAGCGATGCGGAGCAGATACGTGGTGTCGGGCTGAAGACCCTCCAAGAGGTGATGGGTTTTGTGTCCCGAGAGCTCCAGCTGTGTCGCTGCCCCGTCTGTGCTGGTCCTGTACGAGAGGCGGTACGCAGACACACGGCCGCGGCTCAGCTTATGAGACAGAGGCTGCCATGACACCTGGATATCAGAGGGACTGCGGCTGGTGAGGCTCAACTCAGGAGCACGCAAGGGAACTGAGCCAGAGAGAGAGAAAAACCAGAAATAACATTTACTTCATGACATACAGTACTTACGAACATCACGGACCCGTTAGCAAACACACAAACAGCCGTAACAGACCTCATTAACATATAGAAGTATAAAAGTACACAAATAATGATTAGCATTATAAGTGGATTTCAATTCATTAAAAATAGAGTAATATAATCTATACAACGATATAATGTTGCATCTTTTTTGAAGGCAAATCCCGCAGCTCACGAAGCTCGATCGTAAGTAAAATGGAGGGAATGGGTGCCGTCAGAATGAGAGTCCAAACAGCTGATAAAAACATCACAATAATCCACACCACTCCAGTCCATCAGTTAACATCTGGAGAAGACAAAACTAAAACAAATCCAGCATTAAGAGTTTTTAACTTCAAGCCTTTGCTTCTGGCCAAAATCCATAATTCATAATAATGCTTCCTCCAGTGAAAAAGTGGTCTGGTCTGAATCAGGAAAGAAATCTGCACAGATTAAGTGCCATTCACAAGCCGTTTACAAATATGTGTCTGGATTTTTGAAGTGAGAGACAACAGGAGATGAACTTTTTCACTGGAGGAAGCGTTATTATGGACTATTTTAGCAACTGTTTGAAGTTAAAAACTCTTAATGATGGATTTGTTTCTTACAAACACACATCTTTTGTCTTCTCAAGACATTAACTGATGGACTGGAGTGGTGTGGATTATTGTGATGTTTTTATCAGACTCTCATTCTGACGGCACCCATTCACTGCAGAGCATCCATTGCTGAGACACTGATGCAATGCTACATTTCTCCAAATCTGTTCCCAGGAAGAAACTTTTCAATTTAAATTTTTGGATGAACTTTTCCTTTAATAGATCACAAAAAGGTTTGAATGTCTGATCCTCATCCTCTACTCACCGTCCTCGAGTGTGCGCTGCTATGACGTGGTCAGACATGCGGCTGGCACCCATGGGCATGTACGCTACGATGTAAAAGGTGTAGTTTCGCCCGGCCTCCAGGTCATCAATGATGTAGCGGGTGGTATCGTTACCGATAACAATCTGGTACTCTTCGTTATTTAGACCTGTTGGGACACGTCAAGACTTAATGTTTCACAATGCTGGAAAGCATGGCATTGAATATTTTGAAAGCAATGTAAGTCACTTTGAATAAAAGCATCTGCCAAATGCATAAATGTTTTATGCATTAAATGCATACTAACAATGCACGGATACTAAATTAAAAAAATAGATATATAATTTACTTTGAAACCATTTTTACTCGAAATTGCTAGTATATTTCACACAGAAATGGCACTTACCACACTGAATTAAACAAGATATTTTAAGACTAAAATGACTAAGATGGCATTTTCTTTAAAACTTACTCTAATAATCTTGTATTATTGTTTTACAGTGCAGAGGAAATTTGTATTGTCCGAAATGCATGCCCTTACCCTTCATAACTCAAAATGCATGTCGTCTTTAACCACTAGTCCAGTGCCAGAATAAAAAGAAGCTTGTCAACTCAATCAACATGGCCATGCCTTCTTTTAATGAACCGCATTATCAATGTAACTAAAGGCAAATTCCACCTGCTGGTTTTCCCACAAGTCCACTGCACCTGATAACACTTTAATTAGGCCTTATTAAGATGCTCAAATAAAAGAAACACTCTACAGCATTGAGTCCCCAACTGAATTTCTGACCCAGTAAACAAGATACTCGACAGTCAACAGAAAAGGCCTTGTTCCGGCGCTGAATGGCCACGCTGAAGACTGACTCTGACGCACAGAGACAGACCCCCCAAAGCCTCTTCAGAGTTAGATTAAGACACTCCAACACTTGGGATAATTAGCCCCCTTTTGCAGCCCTTTCAATCACTTCCGATGCTTTTTGCCCTCCGGAGCAGATGCAGTGTGCATTCTTTCTCTACAGCTATTCTTCTCCCACTAAATGGCCTGGAAGTCCAAGTGTAACTGGCAAAATCCCTAATAAAGATTTCACACTCGTCAGAACGGTTCCTGTTGGACGTCTCGTTGTCTTCTCTTCCTTATCTCCTCACAAGCAGGCAGGTGTTTTATTTGGACGTCTTTCTCAGTAGCTGAATGAATAGCGGTCACTAAACAAATGATTCTTGACATTTTCGTTCAGAACCAGAAGTGACTTTTTTTAACAACAGAAACGGCTCAAAGAGTACTCAACTATCAACTAACTGTCATGAACAGAGCGAGAGCCTTTCCCACAAAAAGTCATGAATATTTCTAAATTAAATAAATAGTTTACCCCAAAAAAAGACAATTTTATGAAATTGTTTCACCCTTAGGCATCCAAGATGTAGATGAATTTGTTTGTTCATCAGATTTGGAGAAATGTAGCATTGCATCAGTGTCTCAGCAATGGATGCTCTGCAGTGAATGGGTGCCGTCAAAATGAGAGTCTGATTAAAAACATCACAATAATCCACACCACTCCAGTCCATCAGTTAATGTCTTGAGAAGACAAAAGCTGCGTGTTTGCAAGAAACAAATCTATCATTAAGACCTTTTAACTTTAAATGTGGCCAAATAGTCCATAAATTCCATCTCTCATAGTCTCTCATATTAAAATCAATCCATATATTTGTTTGAAGCTGTTTTGATCTGTGCAGATATCTCTCCTGATTCAGATGAGACACTGGAGGAAGCTTTATTATGAATAATGGACTGTTATTTTAGCCGGAAGCAATGTGTTTGTTTCTTACAAACACGCAGCTTTTGTCTTCTCCAGATGTTAACTGATGGACTGGAGTGATGTGGATTATTGTGATGTTTTTATCAGACTCTCATTCTGACGGCACCCATTCACTGCAGAGCATCCATTGCTGAGACACTGATGCAGTCCTACATTTCTCCAAATCTGATGAAGAAACAAACTCATCTAATCTTGCATGGCCTGAGGGTGAGAGCATTTACATTTTTTGGCGAACTATTTTCACCACTGTCCGCTCCACATGTATATCTGAGACGCTCACCTTCTGCCTTCATGTAGTGCACAGAGTAGGCGATGACTTTGTCCGAGTTGTACATGGGTCTCTCCCAGGCCAGGAGGATGGCTGAACTGGACACGGTGTCCGCGCGGATGTTTCTGGGCGCGCTCGGCCGGTTGTCTGACATCACTACGATCAGACGAGCCATGGCCAGAACCGAACCCTGCTCATTCTCCGCCTGACACTGGTATATGCCGTCATCTTCCGGAACGATCTGGTTAATCACCAGTTTACTGTGAAAACAAACAAGCGTTTTTCATTATGAGAAAAAAATCACATCTTGTTTTGCCTCAAAACATTGATATGCTAACATAGCTCACAAAATATAGTAATATTGCAATGTATGAAATATGCAATTCTAAAGTATGAAAAAATACATGATTTTTGCATGAAGATGAATATTTTTGAACTGTTAAATTTTTTTTGCATTATTTTCATAAAACCTAAGCACATCATATTACCATATTCTCATTATAGTAATATATTTAAAAATATTTTGATAAACATCATTATATTATATTACTAAGACTTAAATCAGACCCACCATGGAGAATAACGAAAACTACTATAAACAAAACTGAAACTTTAGAATGCATTATATTATATTATTTGAATATTATTATTAGGGGTGGTCAACAATTGTAGCATTATCTTCGCAAAAATGAAGGACATTTTACTACTTCATTGTTATTAGTGAATTTGGGGGAAAATTTGACTCTTTTCTTTAAAAAAAAAAAATGTAATATATTATTTTTATATGATATAACTTAAAAAAAAATGTTTTGTAACATCACTATTTTGTTTTGTAACTTGAATATCTGTAGATGCAGGAATAAACCTAGACATCTATATTTAACATGCATGTTTAACGTGTGTATGCTGAGGTGGAAACAAGCACGTCAATAGCACCCCCCCCCCTTGCCTTTAGGATCCCATAACAAGCCCAGACAGGAAAACTAATTAGAGGAAAAATCAAAGAGAAAATCAGCTCAAACACCATTAGCAGAGCACTGAATAATTAACCCTCTCTTGTTCCACAGAAGAAACCAGCTGATGAATATTTCAGCAGGACAGAGTTTCCAGCTGACAAATGAGCCAAACCCAGAGCAACGTCAGCGCTCAAAATATCAACTTTAACTCAAATTAAAGACGGACATAAATAAATGCAATGTGTTCTGTCTTTCTACAGCTTGAAATGTGTTCGGCTTTAGATGAAGACGGCTGTTTTGAGGTGCAATGAACTATTTAAACAGATGCATCT
>CM049824.1:2377500-2385000 GCA_027422435.1 Schizopygopsis pylzovi
TAAACACTTAAAGCACTTTATAAGCTCACAATTCTGAGAAGAAAAGTCTGATTTGTGAGATATAATCTACTAATTACTAAAAAGAAACGTTTCAATCGTCTTTTTCAATGATTTGTTCCGTGCCAGAAATGGACTTTTATTAATAGTCTTTTAGCTTATTAAACTACAGCTTGATGTGCAGCTGCTAAAGCAGCACTATAAGAGGATCTGTAAGTCTGTCCCTTCCACTGACCTGACCTTTGACCTCTGACCTCAACAAATCCAGAGCGGCAGTAAGCTAGCTCATCCCTGCTCAGGCATCCCGGCCCACCAAACACAAACCAGAAACCAAGCTCTAGCCCAACAGAGCGACTCTAGAAGAGGACACTTCCGTTTGGGAGCGATCTGTTTCAGCGAGTTCCTCAGAAGACGCTTTCAGAGCAGCACAGGTCTGCATCGGCACACAGCGGGTCAGCGGCCAGGTCACAGAGGGACAGTGGTTACTACGGCAACACCATGTGCAACTTTAGAGCCTCCATATTCTTCTAAACACTGCATTCATTTCATTTACATTTATGCATTTAGCAGATGCTTTTATCTAAAGCGACTTACAGTGCATTCAGCTTATACATTTTTTGTCAGTATGTGTGTTGCCTGGGAATTGAACCCACAACCTTTACGTTGCTAACGCAATGCTCTACCACTGAGCCACAGGAACTGCCTTCAACAGACTGATATTAAAACAATACTTGTGCAGACAGCGATGAAACTTTCACCTTCTCTCTGTTTGTCTGTTTCAGTGTGATCGTCAGTGATGGTAAAGCAATACAAGTGTGTCACCGGATCATTACCAAGAGCCCTAAAAGATAGTTTAGTGCAGGTAAGAGACGCCACCACCATACTGACATTTCAGCCTTCAGCTCACACACACACACACACGCACACACACGCACACACACACACACACACACACACACACACACACACACACA
Source organism: Schizopygopsis pylzovi (assembly GCA_027422435.1). Taxonomy (NCBI): domain Eukaryota; kingdom Metazoa; phylum Chordata; class Actinopteri; order Cypriniformes; family Cyprinidae; genus Schizopygopsis; species Schizopygopsis pylzovi. The sequence goes on from CM049824.1 coordinate 2,378,472, forward strand.
CCATGCATGCACGCACGCACACACACGGTCACACGCACGCACACACAGTCACACACACGGTCACACACACACACACACACACGGGGACACACACGCACGCACGGACACACACACACGCACACACACACACGCACGCACACACGCACGCACGCACACACACACACGACACACACGCACGCACGCACACACACGCACGGTCACACACACGCACACACGCACGCACGGTCACACACACGCACGCACGGACACACACACACACACACACACAGTCACACACACACACACAGTCACACACACACACACACACACACACACACACACACACAGTCACACACACACACACACACACACACACACACACACACACACACACACACACACACACACACACACACACACACACAGACACAGCACACACACACGCACACACGCACGCACACACACACAATACTACAGTGTTACAGTATCAGAGTAAAACATCAACATCACTTATCACTCTCAAAGTAAAAACTGAAAGCAGTTCATTAAGCATCTCCGCTTGTTCTCTAGAGACCATTGAAGAGATTCGGACGCTCACCTCACATACAGCTTTGACAAGTTAAAATGGCGTATTATAGGATGCAGTTTATCCATATTTAATGCAAAAGTAATTTGAGATGTTTTAAGGTTTTATAAGCAGATGCATTATGCACAAGCGCCGTGAACAAACACAGTCCCGCTGTGTCGTGACCTGCCCTGCCCTCACCTCTCGCTCACTCCTTCTTTAGAGAAATGACAGCAGAGGCAAAGAATGCTTCGTCTGTGAACAGAAGGGAAGAATGCAAAGCCCAAAAGCTGAGGATCAGTCAGAGTCCGTCCAGCAGGCGAGTTACAGCCCCGGACACGCAGGACCCCCGCCGGCCAATCAGAGGCCAGAATCGGCCCCTCACCGGCCAATCAGAGGCCAGGGTCAGGACCTCTCCCTGTGGCCTTTGGCCTCTCAGCCGTTTGGGGGCAGGGAGGCCGGAGAAGATCCCGAGACCCTTATCTCCCCCCCGAGCTCTGAAAACAGCACAGCTATTGTGTCTTGTATGATCCGCTGAAGAGCAACAGGTCAAACCGTCACCCGAGAGCATTATCTGAGATCAAATAAATGTAGAGTAGCACTCCCGCCGCCTGCTAACACAACATTTTAGGTGCGCTCATGATTCGACAGAGACATTGATGCATGCATATCTAAAACACACTGATATCACCGTCCTCCTGAATCAAATCCAAGACTTGTTTCTGACTCATTTTAGGAGCTGATTCCAAAAACAGTGTCTGTTTTGCTGCAGCACGTCACACTTTCTCAGAAAATATGATGCATTTTGTAGCATTTTTTCTTTTGCAACCATCTGTGTGGTAAAGAAGTCTTATATTATCACTTAATCAGCAGAAAAACTAACACAGACACATAACTCCTGTCTGAATCTGAGCCAGATTTGTAACTAAATTATTTGTGCAATTTTCAACCCATTTTTTTTTTGAATGACCCAAAACTAATTATTTTTATGCCTAATCCTGATTTTTTTCATTCTTTGCAGACTTGAAGTTAAATGACATATTCTGAAAGCTTCTTTTTGCCATTCAACTTTTGCCATGTAACTGATTTAGTTATTTAGATAAGTGCATGTTTATGTTAAGGTGTCCTTGTTACAGTGTAATTATACAAGGTACCGAGTAATATTAATGAACTACACGTAGGCCTATATACTATATGCTTAGGGTTTGGCTTAGGCTTGCTTGCATGTAATTATGCAGAATTTATTGTTATTATAATAGTTATAATATTATATGGCATAAAGTGCTACCGTGCATTAAACTGATGCATTTATGTAATTTAAAAAATCTTTATTCTTATTTTGTGAAAAAAACTAAAAACTGTACATTGTATGGCACACTTTTATTGATATTTTTTAACTTAGCATCACCAAAACAGGTCATATTAGGCCTTTTCTCTCCCAAGGTATCAGATATTTTTGCTTCTGGATGCAGGGTTGTGTTATAAAATGCATAAAATTCAACATAATTTGATACCAAAATATCATGCTCTTGAAGTGAGGAGTGCTATTCAGATATGATGCTGTGCATGGGACGGTATCACATTTTCCTATCACAATAATTTGTGTACATAACAAAAACAGGTTGAAAAGATAATTCTCTTAATAACAAGTTGTATAGCTTAATAACATAAATACACTTAAGAATACACAACAAGAAGGATTTCCGAGGATACTGTGCATGTTAATTACCGCAGTATACCGTGTACCAATTATGCGCAGTGGGCTTCAAGACAGATCACTAGGTTTTATAGCACAGCCTCAGTGTCTCAGGACGAGATTGAGTCAGCTCCGGTGGTCAGGACTCATACATATATCCAGAGAGATGAGCTGATCTACACTGGCATGTCTTTGTCTGTTATTAGCAGGAATATTTCTACTCCTCGCCACTGTTTCCCTGCACACAGCCTGCTGGGCAATTTAAAGCAACCTTTGACCTTTCCGACCGCCACTTAGGGAAACCATGGAAACCTTTCACATGCGCACTAAAGCCGTTTTGTCCGTCTGAAATTCCTCAAACATCTCATCTCAAACTCATTATCTGCCTCCGGAGGCCTGAAGCATCGCCTAGCAAAGAATATGATTTTTTATTTATCATCATCGACCGCTCACAGCAATTACTTTAAAACCAGCACAGTGTCATTTTTCCACAAACTCAGTCGGATTGAGGAAAGAAACGAGTGTTTCTGTAGCAATTCCAGGAATTCTAGGAACACATTAGAGGCCCTCAGGGACCCGTTTCCCAACACCGGCCCTCAAAACAAGCAGCGTGAGTCCCAAACTCAAGCATGCTTCTGATTTTAAACCGCTGGAGAAGGACACCTTTGACACCAGCGCTGACCCGCCGTCTCCACACACAACGGATTTACATCCAGACCTCTTACAGCGTTAACGAGATCATCTACAACATTAAAGGCCCATACATCCTACAATTACATAAAGGCATTTATTTAGAGAAATACAAATGTTCTAAATCTAACTATATATATGGTAAGATGTTTTTTAAAGAAGTTTTATTGTATCTATTTGATCAAAAATATTCCATTTTTTTTTTTTAAATATTATTTAACTTTATAATAACAATTATAACAATATTTTTATATTTTAATATATTTTAAAATGTAATTTATTTCTGTGATCAAAGCTTCATTAATCCAGTCTTCAGTGTCACGTGATCCTTCAGAAATCATTTTAATATGATTTATTATCAATGTTGGAAACAGCAAGGATGTGTTAAATAGATAAACGGTGATAGTACAGACTTATATTGCTTGAAAAGATTAATATTTCGATTTTTTTTTACTTTTTATTCATCAATGAATCAAAGAAAAAAGTATCACGTTCTAAAAAAATGTTAACCAGCACAAAACAGTTTCAACACTCATAATAAATCAGCATATTATTATGATTTCTGAAGATCATGTGACACTGAAGACTGGAGGAATGATGCTGAAAATACAGCTTTGATCACAGAAATATTATATTTTAAAGTATATTAAAATAGGAAACCAATATTAGAAATTGCAATAAGATTTCACAATACTTCTGTATTTTTGATCAAATAAATACAGCCTTGATGAGCAGAAGAGCGTCCCTTAAAAACATTACAAATCTTTCTGATCCCAAACTTTTGAATGGCTGTGAAATATAAATAAAATAAATGGTTTTAGTTCAGCTGTAGGGTTTGGGTCGATTGCATTCATCTAATCAGTTTTTATATAAGACAATAGTTGAAGGTATGTCCTCATTTAGATAGTAAACATGTGATAGTGACTGATATATGAGTCGAGGTGAGGAGGGCAAAAGGTCTAAACATGTGGAACCATCAATCTTACACACACACACACACACACACACACACACACACACACACACACACACACACACACACACACACACACACACACACACACACACACACACACACACACACACACACACACACACACACACACACACAACATCTGCCAACACGTGGTGTCAAAAAACACAAGCATGATGAAAAGAAAGCGTGTCGCCTCCATCGCCGCACAACGGTGCTAAAATCACACTCAACCTCAGAACTCTCACTTCTCATCCGAAACAACACAAACTCAGCAGAAATCAGACTTTAATAAACCCCTGCATACTTCTCTCTCGTTTGCCTAATAGCCTTTCATTGGTGCAAAGCGCCAGCTGTCCCGACCAGCTCGATCTGGTCAAACAAATGCCCTGTGAAGAAATCTGCTTCTTTGGCCGGGGCAGTTGGGGGCAGATGGGACAAAAGAGACGGAGAGAAAAAAAAGCTTTTCACGAATTCAGCAAACTAGCGGAGCAGAAAGCAATCGCATGAAGGCCACCAGCTCGACTCGCTGCAATAAAACCAGCCATTCAGCAGCATTCAGCTCTCAGTGTCTTTCACTTTATGTGTGTGTGTGTGTGTGTGTGTAAGGCTGGAAGATCATGCATTTAATAGTTATTAAATCTTAATCAGCATAATGAATTATTTTATATATATAAAAAAAAACCTTTTACTATTTACTGTATTAAAAATCCCAAAAGTAATCAAAAATATGCATTAAATAATTAAAGTTGTGCATGAAATTACTTAATTTGCATGCAAATAAGCATTAAATTAATCAGCATGAGAAATTATTTTAAGAAGAGCCGTTTAAAATAACAGACCTGTGCCACAAACTCAGGAATGTTTCTAATTTTAATGCATAAAAAACCTTGAAAGTTGTCCAAAAAATGCATTAAACAATTAAAGCGGTATGCAAATTATGGATATATTAATCAACATTAAATATTAAAATCTTTATGTAACTTTGTAAGTTAATATATGCATGCTTAAGATTGCATAAAGCTTAAAATATGATGATATTCTTTAGTATTTAGTAATAGATAAAATAATTGCATATACTCCGATAAATCAATGCAAATGTATCATCCATATTCATTATATTTTCCAGTTTTGCATGTTTTTAACTCAAATCTGTGTCTGTTATCCCCCACAGTTCCCTTCGAGCACCTTTGTGACGGTATTTCCCAGGTACCTGTAAACTTGACGGGCTCTTAGAGAGTCTGTAGAAAGACTCTAAATACCTCGTTAAAACACTTGCTGTCTTTCCTCCATAACACACTGTGGGCTCTCGGGGTGAAGCAGAGGCAGGAGACTCACTGTCCTGTTACACGACACAGGACTCGTTCGCAGATTTACAACAACAGTGAACACCGCTACAGCTCTCAAACCCCTGAAAACATGCAGACATCACCACCAAAACCCCTGAAAACATCCAGACATCACCACCAAAACCCCTGAAAACATGCATGTGTGTACACAACAACAACAGTGAGCACCGCTACAGCTCTCAAACCCCTGAAACATGCATGTGTGTACACAACAACAACAGTGAGCACCGCTACAGCTCTCCAACCCCTGAAAACATGCATGTGTGTACACAACAACAACAGTGAACACCGCTACAGCTCTCAAACCCCTGAAAACATGCATGTGTGTACACAACAACAACAGTGAACACCGCTACAGCTCTCAAACCCCTGAAAACATGCATGTGTACACAACAACAACAGTGAGCACCGCTACAGCTCTCAAACCCCTGAAAACATGCATGTGTGTACACAACAACAACAGTGAACACCGCTACAGCTCTCAAACCCCTGAAAACATGCATGTGTGTACACAACAACAACAGTGAACACCGCTACAGCTCTCAAACCCCTGAAAACATGCATGTGTGTACACAACAACAACAGTGAACACCGCTACAGCTCTCAAACCCCTGAAAACATGCATGTGTGTACACAACAACAACAGTGAACACCGCTACAGCTCTCAAACCCCTGAAAACATGCATGTGTGTACACAACAACAACAGTGAACACCGCTACAGCTCTCAAACCCCTGAAAACATGCATGTGTGTACACAACAACATCAGTGAACACCGCTACAGCTCTCAAACCCCTGAAAACATGCATGTGTGTACACAACAACAACAGTGAACACCGCTACAGCTCTCAAACCCCTGAAAACATGCATGTGTTACACAACAACAACAGTGAGCACCGCTACAGCTCTCAAACCCCTGAAAACATGCATGTGTGTACACAACAACAACAGTGAACACCGCTACAGCTCTCAAACCCCTGAAAACATGCATGTGTGTACACAACAACAACAGTGAGCACCGCTACAGCTCTCAAACCCCTGAAAACATGCATGTGTACACAACAACAACAGTGAACACCGCTACAGCTCTCAAACCCCTGAAAACATGCATGTGTGTACACAACAACAACAGTGAACACCGCTACAGCTCTCAAACCCCTGAAAACATGCATGTGTACACAACAACAGTGAACACCGCTACAGCTCCAAACCCCTGAAAACATGCATGTGTGTACACAACAACAACAGTGAACACCGCTACAGCTCTCAAACCCCTGA